>CM056597.1:803462-969013 GCA_029721355.1 Tegillarca granosa | reverse complement strand
CTCGCTGTAATAATCATGCGGGTTAGGGTAGAAAATTCTGGAATAGTTCATTCAGCTGTAGGTAAGATCGCTGTTGTTAGACCTACAGTATATATTCCTTTTGCTGTCAAGTTGCAGACGATATTACCTGGCCAGCGAAAATGTGAAAGTCGGCCATGCGCAATTCTATTTTCTTAACCCGCATGATTTTTCAGCGATGTATTTCCGGAATGAGTGTTTGTGTCTTTTCCCATATTAAATCCCCGTAAGGATTTTAAAAAGCTCTGCATTTTTTACTCCTGCTAAGATGGCATTTAGTTTGGTGTCAGTTAATTACGACAAAATGTATACGTCATAACGGTATGTGGCATGCTACAAAATTGTTTGACATCTCTTCTAAAACCTTGAAAAACTAGTGCTGCGGCAGACGTGAATCAGACAGTAGTAAGTATTTACAGTGGGATCAGGAAATCCGGAATGTTTACTAATTTAGTAAGTTTTTTACAATGAGATCAAGAATCCGGAAAACTTTTACCAAACATGTAGGAAGTATTTAAAGTGTGTTCAGGAATCCGGAAATGTTTAACCAAACATTTAGTAAGTATTTACAGTGTAATTACTGTAGTCATGTTTCTCTTTTGTCTAGATCTACACCCCTGCCAAACCAAAACATATGGATTTCACTTATCAAATTGATGACTTTATATACTCATCATGTTAGTATCCGAATAATATCTTTGTAATACATATGATTGGATGTTGTAATGATGCTAAATATTTAATTTGTCGAGTCAATAAAAATAAGTATTTACAGTGAGATCAGGAAATCCGGAAATGTTTTATCAAACATTTAGTAAGTATTTACAGTGAGATCAGTAATTCCGGAAATGTTTATCAAACATTTAGTTATTATTTACAGTGAGATCAGTAATTCCGAAAATGTTTATCAACATTTAGTAAGTATTTACAATGAAGTCATTAAATCCGGAAATTGTTTAACCAACCATTAGTAATATTTACAGTGAGATAGGAAATCCGGAAATGTTTTACCAAACATTTAGTAAGTATTTACGGTGAGATAAGAAAATCCGAAATGTTTTAGTTCTGTTTGGCATATCTAGAAAATCCAATACTCGAATAAGCGAATTAACAGTCGGCGATGAAGTTTAGTAAAGAAAACTATGCATTACACTTTCAAAATAGAACAGATAAGGAACAAGGAGTATTGTCAAAGAAATTAAACTAAATTACACTCGTCCTTCTATATGATTGATTGCCGTTTATCACAAATCTCGGATTAGTAGTATTTCGTTTTTCTAATTTTGTGGTGAAAACAACACACACACACACACACACACACACCACACACACACACACACACACAGTGAAATGACAAAACATAACACAGGGGTTATGTAAAAATGATGCCAAGTTCTTAATGATAATTCTAAATAAATGCTGCATTGTATTTATTCATCTATATAACAATCATTAAATGTAGGATTCCTAGCAGCTCATTATTTTATTAATTTTATTAATTAATTAATTAACTTTGCTAACGGCACCATTATGTTTGTAGGTTCCCTTAGGTTTTTTTTAAAGCGACTGGTATGTACCCTGTCATCTGAAATATTTAACTGTAATAATTAATTTTTCTATCATTACGTTATAGGTTTTCTTGGGGCAGGTGCGTTTTTGGTAGCGACTGGCTTTATGTCCTGTAACCAGAGGTATTTGGCTGTAGCTTTCCTATCATTAGCCGTGATGTTTACAGGGTTATGTCGAGCAGGTTATAACTGCAACCATGTTGATTTCGCACCAAAGTACGTTAAAAATTTTATATTTTCTAGTTTATATAACAGTAAAATCTCGAAGATTACCCACGATATCTTTGCCAAAATATTATTCGCCACAAATCTCTCTCTCTCTCTCTCTCTCTCTCTCTCTCTCTCTCTCTCTCTCTCTCTCTCTCTCCATCAAATATATATATAAGACACTGTAAGTGTGCAGCCACACTGACAAATAAGTCTCCCACCGCCGCCACCTTTTCATACCCAAATTAAGGAATTACAAGAAAATGGAAAATCCATCTCCAACAATAAAGGGGGCATAAATCTCTGATTTTTAATATAGCTCTTGTTTATTGAAAACACTATATCATTTGAAAAGGCGGTTGTATTTTCATCAAGATTTGTGAAGTATTAAGAGATAAAGATCGGTTTAAAAAAATTTTGCTAACGCATTAAACTCTGATAAATATAGCTCTTGTATCCGAATTGTGAAAAAGTACTGTTAGCACACCTTTAGATGATGCTAGTTACCTCCAGAAATTTTCAAGTTGATATGACTTTTCATTCCTGAAAAAAGTGTCGGACGAAATATCGACGGAAGAAAAATAAGAAACAGTACAAACACGTTAAGTGTTATCTGTTTAAAGATTATATGATGTATAAAGGACATTCTATTTAGAACCCTACCACCATTCATTAACCTCAGTACAAGTTATTATAGTTAGAACATTGAAGTAATCTTGTGTCCTGTGTTCTAATTTTGTTTAAATGTTGTGTTCTGTAACTGGTTCTTTGTCCATACTCAGTCTTCTGATTTATGATCAATTTTAATAAAAAGTGTCTAAGGTCTAAACGAGTCAATTTTAAATTATAATTATTGCGTTTTTTAAAGATATTTATGGATTTCTAAGTCAACTTTTTCAGCTAACATCTGTATTCCTAATTTATTATAAGATTTATTTGTCGTACAATAAATTACAAGAGTTATTTCAGGAAGAAACTTAAAATAATTGTGAAGTTTCGACCTGGTGCATTTTTCATTTACAGGTGAAGTAAGGAAGCATTAATTCTTGAATTAATATTTGCTTTTAAGAAATACGCTTATTTACATGTAGGGGTATAGATAATGAATTTTTAACGACCATAGTAAATTTTCAGGTGCGTCTCAATGATGCTCACTGTCAATATGAATGCAAAAACTTTACAAGCAAACTAAATAACGCGTGTTAGCGATTTGCCGGTACACCCGTGTGGTGCTATTGCAATTATGGAGGTTGAAAGTGCAAGAACTGAAGTTGGAATTCAATATTGATGATTAAATGATGTTTATTGTTAATATAAATGCAAATTTAACTTTTTTGTAAATTCTCGTAAATGCGCTTTTTATCCTTGTCTCAAAATATAAAAAAATGTGACTTGGAGCCATGTTTGTTCACGATTTAGAAATCATATAACTACATAAATGCATCTATTACATACATATTTTTTTCAGGTATGCTGGTGTGTTATTTGGATTAACAAATACCTTGGCAACTATACCAGGGATGGTGGCACCTATAGTGGCCGGTGCACTTACTCCAAATGTTAGTAAAAACCCATATGTTATTATTTTTCATAGTTATTCCAGCAGACTTCAAATTGTTTCATTGTCAATATATTTTTTATTTAAATAGTTAAAAATTGGCCTGAAAAATTCTCAAATCTATACGCAATGGACTGAATCATTTGAATTACAAGCCCCAGTTTCACAATCATCGCTTAAGTTAGATTTTCCTTAACTCAGTTCCAGCAAATTTGAAATTTTGAATGAAACGTATCAGTATGAATGGGGCAAATGTTAAAAATATACATATATTTACAACAATACACAAAAATGTTACCAAGAGCACGCTTAAAGACAAAAATCAATAACATTTGTAAATGCTTGAATATGTAAATGCACCCATAGAAACAATACATAGAACATGCAACAACAACAACAACAACAACAACAACAACAACATTAAAGTTCTTAAATGCGTGCAAAAATAAACAAATTAACTACACAATGAGATAAACCGCTGATAATCTAACTCTCTAGTTTAGGCAATCCTTTAACAAATCTAAATTTCTTTTCACAGCAATCCCCAGAAGAATGGAGGAACGTATTTTATGTTTGTGCCGGATTTGATCTATTTGGCGCTTGATGTTTGGATTTTTTTCTAGTGGCGAGTTAGAACCATGGGCGAGGGACCCGGATGTAGAATTTGAGGTAGAACCTGATAAGGAAGTTGACAAGCAAAATGTCTTCTTTTATACTAAAAATAAAGATAATTCTTTAGATCAAAGTGCGGAAAATAAAGGATTTGAAAAAAGGTGAAGATACTAGATTTTGACAGGAAATTTAGTAACGAAATATGTATATAAGTAACAAAGAAGTTCCGTGTTTGACAGCCTTTTCAATAAATACATATATTTTATACATTTATTTAAACGGCTATGTTTGTTTTAGCATGTATTAAATGAACATTATGACACTGCTGTCAAAATAACATGTGTATTTTACTTCTGTCCAACTCTCAAGTAACACACTGTCGTGTATATGTAGATGATGCAATCGCGACAATAAAGCAGACTTCAATTATGATAAAATATTTTATAAAGGATTTTGTTTTTTACTACTATGGGTTTATTTGGAGCTTCAGATTAATGCTTAAATGATGTGCGTAAGTAAGCGTCTTCTGTGTGTCACGCTAAATGTCGCGTGGAAATATCGAAGGATTACCTTTTCTTCCTTTCTCTTCCTTTCCTCACAAATAAGTAATACCACGGCCACTATAAACTTTAAAACTGACGGTAAGGGATGTAAATGAAAGGATTTACTAGGGATAAATAAAACCCTGTCTGTCCTCACTAAATGTCTTACTTCTGATCACTTTACAATTTATTATTATTAATGTAAACAATTCTGCTCTACGAGAAAGGCTAGGAAATTTTTTAATAGTTCATGTACTCAGTAACTATGTGTCCAGTTCAAAGTTTTAAATAAAAACCTAAGCAAACGTATAGTAAAATTCCAAAATATTACTGAAGCAAATAATTTACTGTAGAAACAAAATAAATAGATAAATTGCCTTAGATTGATAATAATAATTTCCTACAGAAACTTTTTATGTAAATTAAAATATAAGTACCTAATGATCAAGACACAAATTAAAAACGCTAACGAGGCTCTATACAACTAAGTGTGGAACGATAAAGGTTGAAAAAGCTTTAAACCGAGCCAAGATTGATAAGGTTTAAAAAAGACCTTAACAGAGCTCGGAACGATATAGGTTGAGAAACCTCTAAACCGAATCAGGAACGTTAAAGTTTGTAAAGGCCTAAACTGAGTCTAAATTGATAAAGTGTTAAAGAGCTTTAAACTGAGCCCAGGCTGATAAAAGTTAAAACCGAGGTTGGAATAATAAAACCAGACAAAGCTCTGAACCGAACTCAGACCAATAAAGAATGGCAATTTTTTTCAACCTAGTTCAAAGTGATAAAGAATGGCAAAGCTCTAAACCGAGCCCGGAACTTTAGAGGCTAAAAATCTCTAAACCGAGCTTAGATCGTTAAAGGGTGATAAAATTCTAAAAATCTAAACCTAGCTCGGAATAATAACAGCTGATTCAGCTCTAAACTTATCTTAAACCAATAAAGCTAAAAAGATTAAATAGATGACAATCTACCCGCTTGAAGATCGAAACTAGGAATCAATCAGCGTTATGAAGCATTGGCGCTTCATATCATTTGGTCATTCAATGCCCAAATTCACAAATCATCTTTAGTAAGTATACCTTAACAAGTTTATATGAAGGTATAAGTTAGTGCAGCAAAATAATTCTATCATTTGCGATCTAGGTGAGACATTTTAGATATGTATAGTCTACTCGAGCACTTTGTAGATTCACAAAGCAAACAGAGTTGCTCGAGTGCAGTTAATCTTATCTGTAAACCGTGTTTTTGTTGTTAACATGATGGCCCTGCGTGAGCTATCCCACCAATGATGGTGTAAAGAAATATTCGTGTGTTTTAGCTGTTATTGCATAACATTTATATAACACTCTTAAATGTGTCATAATAAATGACACAACTGAATGATAATTAAGCCCAGAAATGACAGCAGAAGAAGAGATAAAAGATTCGGAGAATAATAAAGAAGGTTAGTCTATCTGTTACATATTCAACTACATATTATTGGCAAATTAACACAAAAGTATGGTTAGAAGTAGACTTATTGTCACCATTGTGATGTTAACAAAGAATTCGACTACAAGACTGAAAACGTGGCGATAATCGAGGTGGGGAACATAACAATTAGGTTTTACTGTACGGACTTAAATCATAAAAATATTTAAAAATGATATCGAATCAAATATGTTACGTTGGCTTCGTTAATTTTAAGGAAATAAAATTACCACTAAATGATTGTTCTTCAAGTGATTAATTGATTGATTGATTGATTAAATGATTGTATTCCCTCATAAACACGGACAGACTGTTACATCGGTAACATCACTACATTTGTTTGTCATTGTAAATAAAAAATCATACTATTTAAAATAATAAAACTGTAAACTTATAACGATTGTCGAAAGTATTCAAGTTAGCAGTGATGTCTGAAAGTAAGACAATCTGTCTAGAAAAACACCGTTAAAAACAAATCTAAAATAGTCAAAGATTACTATCTGTCTGATAGAGAAATAGGTAAAAAATATTATAGGAAAGTAGGAGTGTTTTTCTTTTGACCTTCTGGTTGTCATGGCAATTGAGTTATTTCAAAACCAGAAATCTTTTAGTACTCCTTTTTATTATTTAATTTAATAATTACATGACCTTGTCTGTAGATATGAATACAATAAATGTAAAAATAAGCCGCAAAACATATCCATTTTCTCTCAAATTCTTAATTTAGTTTGACCTTTGACCTAGTGTCAAGTGACCTTTATACTATTTTTAGAACATCTGCTTCATCATTAAAACTGAACTTTTAGTATCTAAATTGAATTATTACAATCAATTCATGGTTCTGTTAACAGGTAACTTAATCAGTTGGGTTAAAGGTGTTTATGACCTTTGACATTCTGGTTGCTATTGATAATAGCTAATTTTCAAAATTTTATAAGCATTGTTTTAGAAAATAAATAGTCTTTAAGAATAAAGAGTTACTCTCTATTTGTACACATAATAGAGAGAATTGTTTAATTTGTTACAAAAAGACCAATTTCATTCTAAAAATTCTGATTTATGTTGACCTTAGACCCAGATTCAGTGATATATTTTCCATTACCTGTCCGATAAATATTCTCTACAATTGCACCAAACATTATAGAATTGTCCCTTACAGTATTTATTAACGTGTAATTTATATGACTACCCCTGTGATCCCATGTAAAACTCGAAATTTATCCAGAACGGGAAAGAGTTTTTAAAAAATATATTCCATCAACACATATAAACATAATGCAAAGCATATAAATGTTGACCCATCGATGTTAACGTTGTTCTATATATTGACTTGCTCTAATTATTGACCTTATATTACATACATCACATTGCCATCACGCTGCTTAGAAACACACACTGATTTGATATTCACCAACCCGCAGATTTTGTGTACATACCCCATCTAATGTTTTGTTAATAAATAAATCGGTTATCTCCCTTAGTTAAAGTTGTTGGTTTCTGTTGGACTAACAACATGTGATGAACAACGGACACATTCCTCAGGTTTAACATGAAGGTAGATGCAGAGTTTTCCATGAGAGAAGAAAATCTAGATTTTTAGTGTTATTTTTGTGTAAGAATGATACAGAAAAGAGTAGCCATAGGCCTTGCCTAAACCTGCAAGTCGTTGTTATTCACGAACACGGAACAGTGTTGATGTACTGTAGTTGACCTTTTGACAGGTAAGAAAGACAAAACCGAAATATAAAAATAATTAATTGCGCAAGCTAAGCAGCGTTAAATAAACCGCGTGATGACTAAAACCTTAACTTTTCATTAGTTTGTATGTAACATTTAGTGTTGGAATAACGTGCTTGTAGTTTTTTGTTTTAAGGGTTATCTCCCTTTGACTATTTGTTAAGTTTGTACATGTGCACTTTGTATGCCATGGCCAAGATGAAAATAAAAAAAAATATCTTATATACATGTACATGACTATCGTTTTAGAGATTATTCAGAGATTTATAAAGGTAGTGTAATCGCCATCTCTCTCTCTCTCTCTCTCTCTCTCTCTCTCTCTCTCTCTCTCTCTCTCTCTCTCTCTCTCTCTCTCTCTCGTCTTTGTATAAGAACTTACGTTTGACATTTTTCAGGAATACTACACATGTGATGATAACCAGGATCTCAGAGACAGCAGATAAACAGTAGGCTTTGTTTTTGTGTATTATTTTATTCTGTGATTTGTTCTATTATTATGTTTTATTGTTGGGTAAAATGAGGCTTATCTTTTGTTTAAACGTGTGTGTTAATGGATGACAGAATGTTAAATTAGTGCTCTCTGATGACATTTTGCGGTTCAGTCTTCTTCCAAAGTTGAAATTCTTATTACCACAATATGTGTTTGTCTCTATAAATATGTCTAGTACACTGTTTTCAGTTACATAATTCTTTCGTCTAAATCAATGATCTATATAAAAATACCAAGAGGAGAATTTATAAATACATATAATATAATGTAAAGTTTGATAAGTATTTATCATTTAAGCGAGCATGCTGTGGAATATTACAATATATATATATATATATATATATATATATATATATATATATATATATATATATATATATATATACAGCAACCTTAAATGAAATTAAGAATATGTTTTGATTTTATTAATAATTATTAATCCATTAAACAGTCTTGAAATCTGTCCAGAAAATGTTTGCCGATATTTTCTAAGTTGATTAACTCAGTACCTCGTTTTTAACTACGCTGTCGGTTTGCTAATATTTCAGATGTGAATCAGAGAGTAAAAGTTTGATAAATGGTTCAATTACAAAAAGTTCTACGTATGAAAATGGCCACTTGAAGCTAGGTATGTGGAATACAGATTATTGTTATGTTTATTCGGCGTCTTATATGATGTAAAAATCACAAAACAAAATAAATATCTCCGACATTAGATAGCGCCTTGTAACATACTTTGTTTCCATGTTATCAGTTTACATTCCAGATGCTAAACATTTGATGACTTCTTTTTTAACTTCACTTTTAGAATGTAGAAGAAAGAAGGAATATAAGTATTTAACAAAATTTAAAAATTACACGAATTGTAAAATGCGCTGATTTAACAATCGGAGAGAGTTGCAAGTAAAAACATAATTTAGAAAACACAAATTATCTCCCTTACACTTACCGCAGTTTACGAAAGTCTTGTGTGAAATGTGTGCACTGGTTCAGACATTGAGGCCGATCAATCAAATTTCATATAATCAATCAATCAATCAATCAATCAATCGACCGATCAATCAATCATACAATCAATCAATCTTACAATCAATCGATCGCTCAATCATACGATCAATCAATCAATCAATCAATCAATCAATCATACAATCAATCAATATTTTTGTATACATTAAGCGTTTCACGTTGATGTCCGATATGCGACATATCGGGTCAATCTGTAAATACATGTACGTACCTGCAAGTGAATTGATAATGGGCTTTTAAGGAAAGACAAAATCTTTCTTTTATTTCCTGTAATTCGACGTCTTATCACAAACGTTGAGGTCGTTAACATCAAAAGATGGTTAGAACTTTACGTCAATCGACGTGGTATATAGGCCTAATCACACAGTTTATTTCGAAGCCGCAAATCTCTATTTCACAGTTATAACATTAGAGGCTAATCCTTAACTATGTTTCCTTATTAAAGGTAGTGTGCCGTGTTTGTGTTCTCAGAGATGGATTTTAGCGTATACTGGATTTTTTGGAGTCTTCTTTGTTTATGCTCTCCGAGTAAACATCAGTATGGCTATGGTATGTATGGTACAAACATTCAGTCTCAACGATACCATGACAACATTAGGTAATGAAACTGAGGATATGAAGTGTCCAGATGACAACATGAACAATCCGCATTTAAATGAGGTGAGTAAAGAAAGTAAGTAAGATACCGAAGTTTAAACTCAGGTATTTAATTTAATTTAACTTGAAGGGAATAAAGTGCAAATTAACTTTGTTCTTTTATTAATTACTTCAATTTCACCCAAAATAGATTTTAATTTTGTCCATAGAGAAAGAATTTTTTGCACGTTTTTCATGGGAGTTAGTCGTTTCGTACCATAACCATTTCGTACCGTGACCATTTCGTACCCAAATTGGTCCAATTCGTACCATGTCACATGACCGTTTCGTACCATACGGTATTCGGTGTTACTACCATTTCGTACCATTGACTTCAATTAAAAGGTTTTCTAATTTTTTATTTATTTATTTATTTTTTTATTTTTATTTATTTATTTTTTTTTATTTTACAAAAGTACATAATAAAAGATAAAATAATTTTATTATTAATTATTACATTTTTATTGGGGATATTCTTTTTAGAGTGTTAGTTTGACTAAAGAAATCATTGCTTATAAAACAAAGTTTCGAGTCACGGGCGCTGTTAACGAAATTTCCAAACAATTGTGGAGAATCTTGTTAATGTTTTGTTTTCTTTCTGTCTTATACTGAGCGGAACTCATATCCCTAGGGTTTAGTCTCATAATAACAGATCCAATAATCACTCTTTTCACTCCCAAATTATGAACTGCAGCTAATAACATACTATCATCTGAAATTGCTTTCGCACTACAACAACACTTGTATCATTACAGCCTGCTTGTAAAAAAATCTCTGGTCTATTTTGTCTCACGTAACTGAGATCATATCTCCGAATTTTTTTAAGTTTTACCACCGATTCCATCTACATCGTTCAATATATTGTCATTTATAAACATTTTCTTATCATTATCTTTCATCCATTTTCTTAACCGATGAATGAAATTGTGTCCAAGAATAAGTGTTTTCACATGTGGTATATTGAAACCTTTTATAATATTATTGTAGTACCATACAGTATTCAGCTATACTACCATTTCGTTCCAATGACCTCAGAACAAGGGAAAAAATTAAAGTAAATACAATATAATAATAATAATAATAATATAATTAATGAAAACAATTTTTATTTGGGGAATTTGCTTTTTAGGGTGTTTGTTTGACTTCAAAATATTCTACTTTTACTGAAAATGTTATTTAAATTAAACGACATCTTCTTTTTCGTTTTTTTATTACAAATGAAGACCTGAAACACAGCAAGTCGGAATTTTAGATCACTGTCTGAAGCAGATAACAAGCAAAACAAATGTTTTCATATAAGTTTGTTTAAAATAAATAACTATATGAAATATCATTATAAAAAGAAGCGAATTTCAACTAATTATTGTAGTGTGTGTGTGTGTGTGTGTGTGTGTGTGTGTGTGTGTGAAATCGTGAACAATGAATATATCATGCACCAATAATTTAAAAATAAAACATTTACGCACGAAAAATATACACATTGCATATGGTAGAAAAATAACATGGTACGAATTTGGTATCATAGTGTTAAAACATAAGAAAAATCGTATTTAACGTAAGCAGTACACTATGGTACGAAAAAATTATCAAACAAGATGGTACGAACTGGTTATGGTACGAAATGGTCATGGTACGAAATGGTTTTTAATATGGTACGAAACGGTTATGTTACGAAATGACTATAAACCGTTTTTCATATCTTGTGAATTGACAGTCAATGTATTAAAATTTTTCGTGATGGATTGTACTATTATACATGCTATTCTGACTGTAAAACTGAATATGACAACTGTTCGTTAATTTGTTGGTTTGAAATAATTACATATTGAATCTCACTTTTACAGCATGCTGAATTTGACTGGAACAAGCCCCTTAGATCTTCCATGCTAGCATCATTTTTCTATGGTTACATTATAACTCAGATCCCAGGTGGATGGTTAGCAGATAGATTTGGCGGTAAAAGAGTATTTGGAATTGCAATGGCAATCTCAGGAATCTCGAACGTACTATTACCAGTTTGTGCCAGATTGTCCTACCTGTCGGTGTTCATTCTACGGGTCATCACTGGACTTGCCACGGTCAGTGTTTTTAATGTGACCTTTTGTTTTCTTTGATCTTGCTATTTTGTTAACTTGTGCTTTTGAGATTGTGCTTTATAATTAAAACGCTTTTTGGTAACGTAACAATAATAAATCGAACTGACAAACTTTGTAATCAACAAAATCGCATCTTTCAGCGATACATTTCATGTCCGTTATAGGTTTCCATGTTATAACTGTCGCTTCATCAATGATAAGAATTAAAACATGCACAACTTAAATATCTGACTTCAGAGAGCTTTGACGGTTACGAATTTCTGTTCGATTAACTTGGAGTTTTTATGAACGCCATATTTTAAGACAAATATAACATATTGAAATTTTACTCCATAACCAAACATTTTTTTCTACTTTATTATATATATTTTATATGTTTCATGTGTACTTGTCATATTTTCCTTTTATATTCTTAGTATGCATTAGTCATAGATGTATTATTTAATTGTCAAATTCTATTTTTGTAGTTTCACATTTTAATGTTATTTTTATGTGTATTTATATAACATTAATCATTTATCATGATTGTATTTCTCGTTCATATTCACTTATATATATATTTGAACAGTTACTAATACAAATATAATTTTGGTTGTCACCTCATGTGAAAATTAGTGAGTGATTTTAATCTAATTTCTCTTATATTTTTGATATTCTGTTTTGTCAGGGAGTGACCTTTCCAGCTTTGCAGTCTATATGGGGCAGGTGGGCTCCACCTTTGGAACGAAGCAAATTGATAGCCTTTTCAGGAATTGGTATGTCTTTAAACACGATAGTCTATATACGAAATGTAAAACATGTTAAACAAGTCATTTCCGACAACAAATGAAATGTGCTGTAGTGGAGATAAACGATTTAGCTATACTCCTCACCTATTTATACTTCGAACGTTGTTGGTTGACCCTCTCACGTTGTTGGTTGACCCTCTCACGTTGTTGGGTGTGATCTAGCTCATATTCTTGCGCTTTTAAGTAATGTATTTATGCCTTTATTTTTACTGAACCCCAAGTAGAAATGTAAAAGATCAAAGAAAACAGTTTGGAACCTCTTTAATGTGCTAAACCAAACATCTACCCGCTTTTGGATTACCCTCGTTAAACAAATTATAAGCTGAAGGCCTTTATTAATTAAGGAAAGTTTCACTTAATCACATGAAGTTGTCATAGCCGATTTCGGTAGATTTAACGAAACTTCTGTCATTATGAACAGAAAATTACTTAAATATAGATATTTAGTATATAGATAATAAGTATATAACCATGATCTGTTTTTGTTGATGTGTCATGTACCAATTTTAATGTGTTATTTATTAAAAGTGTTACATATCAGATGTGTTAAATATTATTGCTATACTAGTGATATCAGCGTGTTCTGTTTATATTGAAGTAGACCTTTTGGTAACATTGCTATTCTGGTGTTATCAGCGTGTTATTTCATATTGAGGTAGACCTTTTGGTAACATTGCTATTCTGGTGTTATCAGCGTGTTATTTCATATTTAGGTAGACCTTTTGGTAACATTGCTATTCTGGTGTTATCAGCGTGTTAATTCATATTTAGGTAGACCTTTTGGTAACATTGCTATTCTGGTGTTATCAGCTTGTTAATTCATATTTAGGTAGACCTTTTGGTAACATTGCTATTCTGGTGTTATCAGCGTGTTAATTCATATTTAGGTAGACCTTTTGGTAACATTGCTACTCTGGTGTTATCAGCGTGTTATTTCATATTTAGGTAGACCTTTTGGTAACATTGCTATTCTGATGTTATCAGCGTGTTATTTCATATTTAGGTAGACCTTTTGGTAACATTGCTATTCTGGTGTTATCAGCGTGTTTTTTCATATTTAGGTAGACCTTTTGGTAACATTGCTATTCTGGTGTTATCAGCGTGTTATTTCATATTTAGGTAGACCTTTTGGTAACATTGGGACCTTTGCTACCTCGGGTATTTTATGTGAATATGGTTTTGATAATGGATGGGGATCTATATTTTATTTATCAGGTATGTAATACGATAAGAATATGAAAGACAAATTAACATTGTGTAACATAATAAACGTTACATCTCATTACAGCTAAGATATTCTATTCTAAAAGGCGCACACTTATTGACTAACTTGCATACTAGCGCTTTTTACAATCCAAGTACAACCCCACTCAGCAGATCATAGAAAAAAAAAAGATTTTTAGTTATGATCGGTGGTTTTTCTCCGGGCACTCCAGTTTTCATCACCATCCCAGAGCTGACCGCATCGATAAAAATGAAATAAACTTGACTGGACTGAAAACGCCATTACTTTACATGTATTCCACTCCATTGGCAATGCTCCATTTAACTCGCTGTGTTTGTTAGTCCGTGTGCGCAACTTTAACCTTCTTCTCCAAAACTTCTTGTACGAATTGAAAAAAAAAACATAGAAAGTAGATACAAATTTGTTAAAGGTGCCGATTTGGTTTTAAAACTTATGCATAGAAAGTAGTTGATGTTTCAATAAGCTGTAATAAATCATCCTTGATTTTGTTTTAAAAAATTTAAGTCCAATAACCAGGTGTTATTCGAATTAAAACTGGATTTTGACACAAAGATTTAATCATACTTGCAAAACGAGGAGCAGTCAAATCGCATTGGCCAGGAAATATTTTAAGATTTTCGACCGGTAACTAATTACATTGTATGTACTTGAAGGTGGCTAGCTACATTATAATACATTCATATAAACTGTTTTCTATTTTTAAACACAGCAATTTTAACACCCAATTTGACACTATTGTTTGCTCTATGAAGTTGGAATAATGATTTAATTCAATTCAAAGTAATTGGTGTCACTTACCGAATTATTGTCTGCTTGTCAGAGCATACGCATGCGCAGTGACTTAGATCGATGGACTTATCTCGTTTGCATAAGTGGAAAATCTGAAACTATGACTTATCCGAGGTGCATTAGGATTTTTTTGATGCAGATTGTAATGATATATTATTTTATTTAAGGGGGACTAACCTGTTTATGGGTCATATCTTGGTTCATTCTGACATCGGATTCACCTGTAACACACCCAAGAATATCACAATCAGAAAAAGATTATATTGTTTCTAAAATTGAATACAATACCAGTGAAAGGGTAAGACATAAGATTGAAATATAATCATTTTTAATTAAAATGATGAATGATTACTTAATGTTGAAACCATTTCGTTCTAAAACACAGGGTTACAAACCCCAAAGCCGCCTAAACCTTGATAAAAATTCTGGTAGAGAGTATCCAAAAGTGAGAACAGTTGTCATTTCACTTCCCAGTGGTCCATGATTTCCTATGTACTCCGGTTTTCGCCCTATTCTATATATGATTGCATCAATATACATGTTTGTGAAAGAATCTTGACTGTGCCTAAGAATGTATTGTGCCTGTGTACCGTTGATTGGATAACTGTTTTTATTTTTTGAAATCGCCTTATTATGCTGATTAATAAATGATATAATAAGCTGAAATATCAAGTTCATTTAACATTACATAGTGATTGGCAACGAAGTAAGTTTTGAAACACTTATATTAAATACTGTAATTGTGGAGGTATAAGGAGAAACTACCGACTTTTCTCAAGGTGACTGATAATTTTAGCAAATTAGGATCTGTCTGTGGACGAATAGAGGCGCTGTGATCCGTGATTCCACACATTAGACCACTAGAATTATATAGTTATTATATGTTTAAATAATGTCTTTAATATTTGAAAGGAAGTAAACTCTGTCGCATTTTTAAGTGAATTGTACTGTTGCTACTCTATTTTTTTAAAGTCCGAGACAGTTCCATGGATGAAAATATTTACTTCACCTGTCGTTTGGGCATGTTTAACTGCGCATGTATGTAACAACTGGACAAATTACACACTTTTAACTAGTCTTCCTGCGTTCATGAAAGAAGTTCTTAAATTTGATATCAAAGAAGTAAGTAACACTATCATGTATAGATACCGATTTAATCAAAATTTTTGTTTTTTCCTAATATTTAATCTATTCCTAATGCTTAAATTTGAAACCCTAAAACAAGTACTAGGCACCAACTAGACAAAACAAGAACACTTCACAATACAAGCAAAGAACACGTCACACGTCACAATACAAGCAAGAACACGTTACAATACAAGCAAGAACACGTTACAATACGTCACGATAGAAGTAAAAACACGTCACAATAGTAGAGAAAAACACGTCACAATGCTAGAGAAAACCACGTCACAATAGTAGAGAAAAACACGTCACAATAGTAGAGAAAAACACGTCACACTGCAAGAGAAAACCACGTCACAATAGTAGAGAAAACACGGCACAATGCTAAAGAAAAACACGTCACAATAGTAGAGAAAAACACGGCACAATACTAAAGAAAAACACGTCACAATAGTAATGAAAAACACATCACAATGCTAGAGAAAACCACGTCACAATAATAGAGAAAAACACGTCACAATGCTAGAGAAAACCACGTCACAATAATAGAGAAAAACACGTCACACTGCTAGAGAAAACCACGTCACAAAAGTATAGAAAACACGGCACAATGCTAGAGAAAACCACGTCACAATAGTAGAGAAAACACGGCACAATGCTAAAGAAAAACACGTCACAATAGTAGAGAAAGACACATCACAATGCTAGAGAAAACCACGTCACAATAGTAGAGAAAAACACGTCACACTACTAGAGAAAAACACGTCACAACAGTAGAGAAAACACGGCACAATGCTAAAGAAAAACGCGGCACAATGCTAAAGAAAAACACGTCACAATGCTAAAGAAAAACGCGGCACAATGCTAAAGAAAAACGCGTCACAATGCTTGAGAAAAAAGGGTCACATTAGTAGAGAAAACAAGTCACACTGCTAGAGAAAAACACGTCACAATGCTTAAGAAAAACGCGTCACAATGCTAAAGAAAAACGCGTCACAATGCTTGAGAAAAACACGTCACACTGCTAGAGAAAAACACGTCACAATGCTAAAAAAAACACGTCACACTGCTAGAGAAAAACACGTCACACTGCTAGAGAAAAAAACGTCACACCGCTAGAGAAAAACACGTCACAATGCTAGAGAAAATCACGTCACAATAGTAGGGAAAACACGTCACAATGCTAGAAAAAACCACGTCACAATAGTAGAGAAAAACACGTCACAATGCTAGAGAAAAACACGTCACAATAGTAGAGAAAACACGGCACAATGCTAGTGAAAAACTCGTCACAATGCTTGAGAATAAAGGGTCACAATAGTAGAGAAAAACACGTCACACTGCTAGAGAAAAACGGGTCACAATGCTAGAGAAAAACACGTCACAATAGTAGATAAAACACGTCACACTGCTAGAGAAAAACGCGTCACAATGCTAGAGAAAAACACGTCACAATAGTAGAGAAAACACGTCACAATGCTAGAGAAAACCACGTCACAATAGTAGAGAAAAACATGTCACAATGCTAGAGAAAAACACGTCACAATAGAAGAGAAAAACACGTCACACTGCTAGAGAAAACCACGTCACAATAGTAGAGAAAAACACGTCACACTGCTAGAGAAAACCACGTCACAATAGTAGAGAAAAAGACGTCACAATGCTAGAGAAAACCACGCCACAATAGTAGAAAAAAAAAAGGCGTCACAATGCTAGAGAAAAACACGTCACAATAGTAGAGAAAAACACGTCACACTGCTAGAGAAAACCACGTCACAATTGTAGAGAAAAACACGTCACATTGCAAGAGAAAACCGCGTCACAATAGTAGAGAAAGACACGTCACACTGCTAAAGAAAACCACGTCACAATAGTAGAGAAAAACACGTCACAATGCTAAAGAAAACCACGTCACAATAGTAAAAAAAACGCGTCACAATGCTAGAGAAAAACACGTCACAATAGTAGATAAAACACGTCACACTGCTAGAGAAAACCACGTCACAATAGTAGAGAAAAACACGTCACACTGCTAGAGAAAAACGCGTCACAATGCTAAAGAAAACCACGTCACAATAGTAGAGAAAAGCACGTCACACTGCTAGAGAAAAACACGTCACAATAGTAGAGAAAAACACGTCACACTGCTAGAGAAAAACACGTCACACTGCTAGAGAAAACCACGTCACAATAGTAGAGAAAAACACGTCACACTGCTAGAGAAAAACACGTCACACTGCTAGAGAAAACCACGTCACAATAGTAGAGAAAACACGTCACAATGTTAGAGAAAACCACGTCACAATAGTAGAGAAAAACACGTCACAATGCTAGAGAAAATCACGTCACAATAGTAGAGAAAAACACGTCACAATAGTAGAGAAAAACGCGTCACAATGCTAGAGAAAAACACGTCACAATGATAGAGAAAAACACG
This sequence comes from Tegillarca granosa, assembly GCA_029721355.1. Taxonomy (NCBI): domain Eukaryota; kingdom Metazoa; phylum Mollusca; class Bivalvia; order Arcoida; family Arcidae; genus Tegillarca; species Tegillarca granosa. The sequence continues at coordinate 950,665 of CM056597.1, read as the reverse complement.
TCACAATGCTAGAGAAAAACACGTCACAGTGCTTGAGAACACGTCACAATACAAAAGAAAAAACGCGTCACGATGCTAGAGAAAAACGCGTCACAATGCTTGAGAAAAAATGCCTCACGATGCTAGAGAAAAATGCGTCACGATCTTAGAGAAAAACGCGTCACAATGCTAGAGAAAAAACGCGTCACGATGCTTGAGAAAAACGCGTCACAATAATAGAGAAAAACAGGACACAATAGTAGAGAAAAACACGTCACAATAGCAAAGGCCACACCTCACAGTACAAGTAAAAACACGTCACAATACAAGCGACGAACAAGTCATAATGCAATTAGAGAACACGTCATCATAAAAATAAAAACACGTCACAATACAAGTAAGGAACACGCGTCACAATAAAAGTAAAATCGCGTCACAATACAAGTAAAGAACTCGTCACAATGCAAGTAACGAACACGTCACATTTTAGGTTACGAACATGTCACAATACACAAGTTAAGAACTCGTCACAATGCAAGTAACGAACACGTCACATTTTAGGTTACGAACATGTCACAATACACAAGTTAAGAACACGTCACAATGCAAATAACGAACACGTCACAATACAGGTTACGAAAATGTCACAATACACAAGTTAAGAACACGTCAAAATACAGGTAACGAATGCGTCACAAAACAAGTAAAGAATATAAAGGCTTAGATAAGACAGAAAAAGAAGAACGCATATTCAGGCTACCTGTTATAATTACACCGACTATGAACCGAAACTACAGAAACCTTTAACCGGCTTGATTAAAGGTCTATTGAATAATCCTTAACTTAAATAAAAACAGCAAATTTGTTTTTAAAAAATAGATTATTTCACCAGTGATACAAAATCATAAAAATAACTTAAAATAACATAAAAATTTCTACTCATCGCGCATAAATCGGTCAGTAAAATATTTTTCTCCGGTAATTTAAACCAGGAAAATATATATCTACGAATGTAACAATTTGATAAAAACAAATTTTTAATATTATTTCTTGGTACTTTTCTTTTACAAATTTTACTAATATAGTGCAATAGTCTGAAGCTATAGCGTTGTGTATATTTCTGAATCCATTTTATATATATATGTGTGTGTGTGTGTGTGTGTGTGTGTGTGTGTGTGTGTGTGCTGGACAGTTAATATTGGGTGTTTATGAACCACATTATGAAACACCCAGGGATTTTTAAAGAAGTTGTTTTTAAATACTTATTTTGGAAAAAAGTCCATATCTTCGTTTCGTTTAATTTTGAGTGTTTAAAATCCTAACACATTTTCATACATTCATTTATCAAAAAATTTCAGAATGGTGTGTGGTCTGCCATTCCATATATTTGTCAGGCGACATCAGCAATTATTGCGGGTTATTTTGCTGATTTTCTAAGAACCAGAAAACTTCTGTCGACCACCAGTACAAGACGGCTATGCCAGTTGACAGGTAACATTTTTACTATTGATATCAGTCTTTTGTTTGACACAAAGGTAAACTCTTGGAACATCAGTAATAAACATATACGGAAAAATCATTGCCAAATGAACAATGTTTATCTGAAGTATTGTTTTGTATATATATAGTTCCGGTTATTTAGAGTACCAAAAAGCATTGTGACAACAATAGAAGACAAAAGGGAAACAATCCTTCGGACATGTTCCACTTTGCCTAGTGGCTTAACGAAAATCTGTAATTGGGTTCAGGGCCTTTACTATCAAACTTACTTTCAAGCATTTTGTCTGTAAAACATTTAAAATTGACACTTAAAAAACAAGACTGTTTTATGAGAACTACACGGAACCATAATCATATAATCATTGTTTGTGATATGTCTTTATCCTGTTTCCGATTTTGATTTTTTCTTGCTTTAGTTCTTTGCTGTCTGAGTTATTGACAAACACACAATTATCAGCAACACACCAACAACAAAGCACTTTATTAATTATCTAATGAAAGAATGAAAAAAATTAATTCTGACATTAAATAAAATGATGTTTTTATGCATCCAAAAATGCTTTATGACATTTATAATACATAATGATAAAGTTTAAGTTGTATCATTCCTAAAAATTTCATTTTGATACTGTCTTTTGTTGTCAGTATGGACTTGATTATAGCAATTTTCAGTCCATCAGGCGACGTCTTAGCTTATTGAAAAGACTTTTTTATTTCCTAAAAATCTGTCTTATCAATTTTATTGACGTTATTCATAAACTTAGATAAGATCTACACCCTTACAGATGCGTATTAACATTTTTTTCTTGTAGGTTTCCTTGGAGCAGGTGCTTGTCTGATAGTGACAGGTTTTACACCATGTGAACATAGGTATTTGGCTGTGGCATTTTTATCATTAGCAGTGATGTTTACAGGATTCAGTCAAGCAGGCTATATATGTAACCACGTTGATTTTGCACCAAAGTAAGATAAAAAGATTAATCTCCTATAGCATTACTGGTTGAACTCCTTTCTCGAGCTAACATATTTAGTCATGCCTTGTCTTATATCACTGAGGTTCCAAGAAGTTCAGTGGGTCAGATTTATATGTCAGATTTATTACTATTATATTTTCATTTGCCTTGTGAAATTCCCATTGCTGCAAGCTTGAGAGCCTTTGTGTTCATATTGACTATGAAAGACAAAAACTTTGTCACTCTGTGTAATACATATGAATTGCAATACATAATCCGAAACTACATAATCATAGGTAAACAAACATGGCTGTCACGTTACTTTTGTTTATATTCGAGACAAGCTTGAAAAACGCATTTACGAAATTTTACAAGAACGATTCAATGGTTAAAATGCACAAAAATCAATAAAATTTATCAATAAAATTTTAATAACATAAATAGACACCTGGCTAATCTTGATCGTAATGTTGACATTGTGAGAGACAGAGTTTTAAAAATTGAATATTGTTTTTGATGCCCTGTTTCAACGCGCGTTATTCAGTTTACTTGCAAAGTTCTTGCATTTATATTTTACAACAATTCAATTGTTAAATCTCTTCACTATGTTGCTGAAACCGAAATCTTACTTTATCATACTGTTGAATTTATTTTTTATCCACTGTCCTTGGAAAAAAGGAGAATATTATAAATTCTAACTTCCATACGCCTGACTAGTTTTCCTTTAAAGTTTTTTTTTAAATGGTCAATGCATGTTCATCGTATAGTATTTTAACCTCATCGCTAAATACTTAATCCAGAGCTTGTAAAAAGTTGAGATTTTTAAAATCATGGGTCCCAGCTATTTGGCTTTTCAAAAACTTTTCTCTTGGGTAAAAAAGCGTTTTATATACTTAGATATACTTAGTATGGTTTTGATGATTCTTATGGTTGATTGATTCAATCAAAATCATCTTGGAACAAGAACATATATTTTCCGTTTTAGCAGCTGATGTTTTTTTTCGTTGTTAGGTATGCTGGTGTTATTTATGGTTTAACTAATATGGCAGGGACGGTACCAGGAATGGTTGCACCTATTGTAGCCGGAGCATTAACACCAAACGTAAGGTTTTATAGTAATAGATCAGTTTAGTTTTTGAGTCAAAATTATATGAAAAAGTTTGCAACATTTCCATAAAAAAAAAAAAAAAAAAAAAACTATTCAATACCTCAAACACAATCTGATAAAACAAACAATCTACTTTAGCAAACAGCTATTATACATTTCTTTAAAACAATATTCCAGATTCCAATATTGCCAGTTTTAATTATAATATTTCAAGTTGATAAATATTGTTTGTATTTTCTGAATAGCATTCTTGCGATCTCGTACGGAGCAACAAAGTATTGTTTTGGTATTTCATATTAAGTCGTTTGTTATAAATCACATATTAATTTTGATAGCGAGATTATTTAATTTCCTAGCGGTGTAACACAAAGTATTTCATCGCATTGATACTCGATGTATCCTTGTGTAATAACCAGCTTAAAGAGAGAAAGGGAGGAGGGGCACGGTGGCCGTGTGGTCTAAAGCGTGCGCTAACAGATCACAAAGCCCCTCACCGTCTGGGTTCGAATCCTACTCGGGGCAGGTCCTAGTGTGAGAAAGTTTTCCATTTTGCTTGCCTAAGGTCGGTGGTTTTCTCCGGACACTCGGGTTTCCTTCACCGTCCCAGACCTGGCCACCTCGAAATAAGTGAAAGAATCCTGACTGGGGCATTCAACACCATTACTCCACTCCTACTCTTTTAAAAGAGAATAATTTTATATGTCAGCGTTCACAGGAAGAATGGCGGACAGTCTTCTATGTTTGTGCCGGATTTGATGTATTGGGTGCTCTGGTATTTGGGTTCTTCAGCAGCGGAGAATTACAGACATGGGCACGAGATATACAAGAAGAAATAGTTGGAACAGTTGATGACAGTAAATATGACGCTACCGTTGATAATGAACTCCGGACAGAATTCAGAGACACTGTAATGTGATCTGTTTTTTCATATTTTTTTATATTTAATGACGATTTTATATACATTTATAACCTCACAGATCTTTTAAATATTTATCGATTTTAAAAGAATAACAAATATATTTTTCTATTTATGGTATTAATAAATGATTAAGAAGAAGAGAGTTTCTAAAATAAATAGATCTATTAATGTTTTTGTTTTTCCTTTAATAAAATCTAATTGCCCCTTTACTCTGATACTGAAAATAAAATGCATCAGAGGTGCTGGAAAAATCCTCATAGATTGTTTTAAAATTTATACTTCGTGCTGTGTTGATTATTGTCTACGTTTGTGGTGAAAAATACTTACGGTTCTTAACTTACAATGTGTTGTATCTTTTCGGACCGTACAACGTCAGTGAGCCTATTGCAATACTTTCTGTAACATGTAGGTATAATGTTATACACTAATAAACTAAATGAATAAGAAAAAACACATTATTTGCATGTAGCCTTGCGGTATATATTAGAAGGTGACATTTATTAATAAATGACTGACATAAAAACAGATACCTTTAATACCATACATTGACCAATTCTACTATAACAAAATAAAAGACCAAACCTTTTTAATTATTGTTTTCCCTATGAACTTAAACACTAGTACAAATATATACTGAAACACTTACTAGGATGAAAAACCAGAGATAAAAAATTTATTGCCAAAAGTATAATAAAGAAAAATTCTCTGGAAAACCTTATAAGTATCCCAGTACAAATTATAACTAATTTTTGTTTACTTCAAAATTATTAAAGTTTTATATAAACATCGAAGAAATGAAATGAAACGTGGCCATCAACGTGAAAAGCGCAGGCTAGAATGATTTAAACAACACCTTTAAATCACGGGTAAAATTCGTTCACACTTCAATGCCTTTTATATCACCCGTGCGTATAATGACATTATTTATAAACCTCGTCCCCATATAGAGAAAAACTTATAAGTACCAAATAGACAATTGCTTTTCGCTAAACGTTGTAACGCGAAAAACCTTAATTCATAACAAAGGGGTGTAATTCCACACAGTGTCAAACATTTAACAATGTATGTAACATTACTACTAAGCCGTATTAACCAGAAAATTTTAAAGAAACAAATCCTCCGCCTATTTTCTTTTATAGACATAAGTTTTATTTTGCCCATAGAGCTCAGTAGTGACCACGGTCGGCAAACTGGCTATTTAGGAACTGTGGCTCATATCATGGTCATCATTTCTAACTTTAAATATTTATAATTATGAATCATAACAAAAACGTTTTCAGCATGGATATTATTATCAGCATAGTACTTGTTAGTATATATGGTAGAATAATAACCGTAAAGTGGTTACTTAGGCTGTTACTATCATAATAGTTTTTGAAACATAAGAATATATTACGGAAAATACTGAATACTAAATCTGACACGTTAACACGATATTTGAAAATGTATACAGTCAATCCTGTCAGTTGCAGGATTGATAACTTTTCACTGTTGATAGTCCACCATAATGGACTAAGTTTTCAATTGTAGTTGTTATCACTCATTGTATTTGATATATGTATATCAACCCCGAAAGACATCATAAATTAATATTATGAGTACTTAGTAATAAAAATTTATATTCAATTGTAAACAGATTTTTTCTGTTAAAGATGTATATCAAGCAACTGATGTACAATTTAAAACAATATTTTTGTATAAGAATCCACATTGGACAAGTTTTTCTATGTTAATGCATGGAAATGTTGGATATAAAGAAATGATGATATTTTGCCATCATATGTCTGTAATGTATTGCTGTTTATAATGTATATGAACTATTAGTTTTGTCATTTAAAAAATGCATTATGATAATATATTGTCATAATGCATTTTTTTTAAATGTATTTCACGATAAAATTTAAAAAATACATTATGAAAGTTGTATAAGTGCATGGGTAAACGTCAAATATATAAACACCGGCTCTGCTTAAGTTGACAATGCACCTACACAAAAACACCTTCAATAAAGACACATTCCGAATACACAAGTCTGTTAACAGTTAAATATGGAAGTTCACAAGAATGTTAGATATTGGTTAAGTCGGTTACTATTGGTAATATTTACAATGAACAATTTTTGAACTAAAGAATTGAAATTTAAAATCATATATATATATATATATATATATATATATATATATATATATATATATATATATATATATATATATATTGTAATAGCAAGAAAGAAATTTGCTGTTAATAACAGTTAATAAGAATTTTTGCTATACAATAACATTTTCCTTTACTTAATTATAGTATGTAATGTATTGAACTAATGAGGAAAACATCAACAGTTTATATCTTCATTGAGGTTGTTGTCTGTCTAACGTTTCGTGCTATGAGCAGATCTCCAGGCTTTTTCTCTGTATAACGTTACGTGCTATGAGCGGATCCCCGGACTTGTTTCTGTCTAACGTTTCGTGCTATGAGCAGATCCCCAGGCTTGCTTCTGTCTAACGTTTCGAGCTATGATCAAATCTCCGGACTTGTTTCTGTCTAACGTTTCGTGCTATGAGCAGATCCCTGGACTTGTTTCTGTCTAACGTTACGTGCTATGAGCAGATCCCCGGACTTGTTTCTGTCTAACGTTACGTGCTATGATCAGATCCCCGGACTTGTTTCTGTTTAACGTTACGTGCTATGAGCAGATCCCCGGACTTGTTTCTGTCTAACGTTTCGAGCTATGATCAGATCTCCGGACTTGTCTCTGTCTAACGTTTCGTGCTATGATCAGATCTCCAGGCTTGTTTCTGTCTAACGTAACGTGCTATGATCAGATCCCCGGACTTGTTTCTGTCTAACGTTTCGTGCTATGAGCAGATCCCCGGACTTGTTTCTGTCTAACGTTTCGTGCTATGAGCAGATCTCCGGGTTTGTTTCTGTCTAACGTTTCGTGCTGTGAGCAGACACCCGGACTTGTCTCTGTCTAACGTTTCGTGCTATGATCAAATCTCCGGACTTGTTTCTGTCTAACGTTACGTGCTATGATCAGATCCCCGGACTTGTTTCTGTCTAACGTTACGTGTTATGAGCAGATCCCCAGACTTGTCTCTGTCAAACGTTTCGTGCTATGATCAGATCTCCGGACTTGTTTCTGTCTAACGTCACGTGCTGTGAGCAGATCCCCGGCCTTGTTTCTGTCTAACGTTTCGAGCTATGATTAGATCTCCGGACTTGTCTCTGTCTAACGTTTCGTGCTATGAGCAGATCTCCAGGCTTGTTTCTGTCTAACGTAACGTGCTATGAGCAGACACCCGGACTTGTTTCCGTCTAACGTTTCGTGCTTTGAGCAGATCTCCAGGCTTGTTTCTGTCTAACATACGTGGTATTATCAGATTCCCGGACTTGTTTCCGTCTAACGTTTCGTGCTTTGAGCAAATCTCCGGGTTTGTTTCTGGCTAACGTTTCGTGCTATGAGTGGATCTCTGGACTTGTTTCTGTTTAACGTTACGTGCTATGATCAGATCCCCGGACTTGTTTATGTCTAACGTTTCGTGCTTTGAGCAGATCCCCGGACTTGTTTCTGTTTAACGTTACGTGCTATGATCAGATCCCCGGACTTGTTTCTGTCTAACGTTTCGTGCTTTGAGCAGATCCCCGGACTTGTTTCTGTCTAACGTTTCGTGCTATGAGCAGATCTCCGGGTTTGTTTCTGTCTAACGTTTCGTGCTGTGAGCAGACACCCGGACTTGTCTCTGTCTAACGTTTCGTGCTATGATCAAATCTCCGGACTTGTTTCTGTCTAACGTTACGTGCTATGATCAGATCCCCGGACTTGTTTCTGTCTAACGTTACGTGTTATGAGCAGATCCCCAGACTTGTCTCTGTCAAACGTTTCGTGCTATGATCAGATCTCCGGACTTGTTTCTGTCTAACGTCACGTGCTGTGAGCAGATCCCCGGCCTTGTTTCTGTCTAACGTTTCGAGCTATGATTAGATCTCCGGACTTGTCTCTGTCTAACGTTTCGTGCTATGAGCAGATCTCCAGGCTTGTTTCTGTCTAACGTAACGTGCTATGAGCAGACACCCGGACTTGTTTCCGTCTAACGTTTCGTGCTTTGAGCAGATCTCCAGGCTTGTTTCTGTCTAACATACGTGGTATTATCAGATTCCCGGACTTGTTTCCGTCTAACGTTTCGTGCTTTGAGCAAATCTCCGGGTTTGTTTCTGGCTAACGTTTCGTGCTATGAGTGGATCTCTGGACTTGTTTCTGTTTAACGTTACGTGCTATGATCAGATCCCCGGACTTGTTTATGTCTAACGTTTCGTGCTTTGAGCAGATCCCCGGACTTGTTTCTGTTTAACGTTACGTGCTATGATCAGATCCCCGGACTTGTTTCTGTCTAACGTTTCGTGCTTTGAGCAGATCCCCGGACTTGTTTCTGTCTAACGTTTCGTGCTATGAGCAGATCCCCGGACTTGTTCTGTGTTTTATATTTCGTGCTACGAGCAGATCTTCTGGCTTGCTCTCAACGATTTTTCAGCTTTTTTGATTGTTGGTTGGTTGCATAGTTGTTTAATATCGTACCGACAATTTTTTAGCTATTCGCGATAAAAACAGAACTAGTTTATTGAAGTCTAAGGATTAATCTAGATCGGTTTATGTTTGTATGTGATTGTGCATTTTACTCTGCATTATACTTGCGCTCACTCAAGACTACTGTTTCAAAGGTGCTAGCTCATCGAGTTAGCATGCCATAGACAAGACAGACTTCACCATTTATATTATTTTGACATCAGGTTAAACAGTTGATGTTCTGTCGTCGTAATGCTGATCGCCAGGTAAGGAAGCAATACCTCAAATTTATAAATATTATCGATCCTTTGGGCTTTGAACTCGCTAACTCCCGCTCTCCAGGCTAACGTTTTATCACTAAACCACCGAAGCGATTCCTAACTGAATAAAAAAGTCAAAATAATTGTAATACGCGCAAGTTATACCAGAAAAATAACTTTGTACTTAGATGATCTAAATATTGATTTTTGCTTTAGATCCTTAACATTGTCTAAAACGACACTATAATTTACAATTAATTTTTGCAGTCACGCATTAAATGTACAAAAGCATATTAAATTTTAATTTTTATTCAATGATTTATTGAAAATTGCACTTTAACAACTGAATAAAAATAGACTATAGATCATAAAAATAGACTATAAATCATAAACAAACCTCATACCTCATGTGTCAAACCTGTCTAAAATTGCGAATTAATGAAATTCTTAATGTAACAATATGTTACAAATAAAACACATGGTATCCACACATGCTGATTACGCTGAGAAACACCTGCGTTCATTTTGGAAACGTCCGTTTTTTGCATTAATATCATCGCCAAAATTTGATGCGCTCCCTGTCAGATTATCTGTAAAATGTCTGTGTTTGCGTATGTGCTTACGATTTGGCATAGACAAATCCGACTTTTCCGGTTTTGGAGACTGTAAATGAGAGAATCCATGATTTGAGCCTTTTGTTTCGTTCTTTGGCTTCGACACGATAACATCAAACTCGCTTTCCAGAATACTTTGTAGACTTGGGACATGTCTTGAAATCGCACTGGCCTCATCAATGTCTAAAGAAAGACGACCACGTCTCTTCATTTGTTTATCTCTGTACCGGAAGTTATGTTTATTCTTTTGTCGGTCAAAATATAAAAAGGAACCACAATCTTTCTTCCTTAAAAAATGTTCACCTCGAGGCAAAAACTCAGAGTTAGCTCTCATTTTACGTTGTCCCCTGACTTTATCGGAAGTGTAACTTACGCATGCGTCCCAGTGTTTATCTATTTCTTCAATATCTGTCCATTTGGATTTTGAGTTTCCATCTACTTCATGTATTGGTAAGACTTTAATTATAGACTTTTTTCTCTGGGTGCGATGTATGTACAAAGCTGAAGGTTCCAGTATTATCTCCTTCACCGGATTATTATCCTCACTCTTTTCCGAATCATTTTCTGTCTTTGTATAATGTATTTCCGTTTCCTCTGGTATCTTTGATATTTCATCAGTTTCTATTTCTTCTCGTATAGTGTTCATTTCAATTCCTTTACTCGATGACGCAGCTTTATTTCCGTTTCGCAATCGATTACCGTTCTTTGACGAGTAATTAGTAGTAGTCGTAGTAGAAAAATAATCTTCACTATCATTAAGCGTAGTCGTTTTACTTGATACCCTACTCACAGCATCACAAAAGAACTTGTTAATTTCATATCTAGTGATTCTATTCATGAATGCATATATTACAGGATTAACTATACCACTTAAAAACACAAAACAAACGGCGGCTGAATGAGCACTGTTCGGTACAAAGCTACCGGTAAGAATGGATAGCGATGACACAAAACATGGCACCCAGCAAATAGCATAAGCGATAGCAATAAGAAGAATTGTCCTTACAGCTTTACACTCCATACTTCTGTATTGTACCTGTACGCTCTGATATATCTCGCTATTGTCTGACGAGTCACTAGGCGGGTCTCGAACAGCGCTAGACATTGACGGATACACTTTACTACGTCTCTTTGTGTGTCCAATGGCGGCTCTAAATATACTGAGATAACACCACGCTTGTAATATAAGGGGAACAAGAAAAGCCGAGGCGGATAAAAACACCAGATAAAACTTCGATACAAACACATTCAACGAACAAGTGAATTGATTAAAATCGTAGTCGTAATGACCAAACCCTGCAAGCGGCGGAACACCAATTATAAAACTTAGTATCCATGCCGAGGCTATTAAGATATGACCTAGCCTCTGAGTGAAGATATACGGGTATCGTAGAGAGTTAATAATCGCATAATAACGGTCCACGGATATCACCATCAAACTAAACTGTATAGATATCTGGCAAACTGTGAATAGATAACCTTGAATTTTACACCATGTATCATTGAATATCCAGCCTGTTGAAAATACTGATGCTAAAGTGAACGGCAGTACCATTAACGATAAAGCTGAAAATAAAGAAAGAACAGGATTAGTTTTAAATAAGCTAAAATATTGAAAATATTGAAATGTATGTTAGTTATCACAAAATAAGATTATAGAGATAATAGTTAGTTGCTCTTTTATAGTAATTTATCATCACTATTGAACATTTCCTCAGAATTTCATAATAAATGATCAAGATGTTAATTTGTCTTCCTTGTATTGTATCATGTTCTAGGTTGCATTAGTTGAGCCTTAAGTATAATTTAAAAAGCCTTTATTTTATTATGTAAATGAAAAATAAATAAAACAAAAATTAAATTGGAATGGAAAAATGAGATTGTCTGTATTGACAATTCGTTAATACAAAAAATTAATAAAATAAAAAAAATAAATAAATAATGAAAATAAAGGATAAAATGAGAAGTGTAAACTTGGTATCAACAGGAAAGTAATCATCCTATGAGTTTTATAATAATAATAATAAATTATTATTATTATTATTATTATTATTATTATCGTTGTTGTTGTTGTTAACTCGTATTAAGGTTTTTATGTATCGTTCAATAACTTATTGAAAACAAATTTCTACGTGATATTTAAACAACAACAAATGTAAAAATATGACAGATGTTTATATTCAAATGGTGACATTATACCAATACACTGTAAAAGTTGACGGGTGTTCATATTTACATGGTGACCTTATACCAATACACTGTAAAAGTTGACGGGTGTTCATATTTACATGGTGTCTTTATACCAATACACTGTACTAGTTGACGGGTGTTCATATTTACATGGTGTCTTTATACCAATACACTGTAAAAGTTGACGGGTGTTCATATTTACATGGTGTCTTTATACCAATACACTGTACTAGTTGACGGGTGTTCATATTTACATGGTGACCTTATACCAATACATTTTATAAATTGACGTATGTTCGTATTCACGTGATGGCATTATACCATGACATTGTATAAATTGACGAATGTTTATATATTTTCATGGTGGCATTATACCAATACATTTTATAAATTGGCGTATGTTCATATTCACGTGGTGGCATTATACAAATACATTGTATTAGTTGACGGATGTTTGTATTCACGTGATGGCATTATACCATGACATTGTATAAGTTGACGGATGTTTGTATTCACGTGATGGTATTATACTAATACATTGTACATAAATATGTTGACGGGAGTTAATAGAAGTTCAGCGGGGGCTTCCAATTTACAAAATTAGTGCCGCGGGTAGTTTATTTGTTCTACAGGTAATACACATAGTTCAGATTGAGACTGTTTAGCAATCTCTTTTTAGGCAGACTAATTTGAACATAAAAATGACACTCGTTTTCCGCTTATTAAGTTCTGCAGTTACTTGACGCCCGTTAATTGATAGTGTCTAGCATAAATAGAAGATGAAAAGGGAAGATGATTAAGATCAGGTTAGATTGAAACAATTAATGTTTACTGTACATGTGTATAATATTTTCAATTAAAAATAGATAAGGTATATTATGTAAATAAAACGATATGCCATAAAAGGAAATCAACCTTACATAATATTAATGTATCAATACTTTCAAATCTAAAAAAAATAACATCTTCCATTAGTAATTGTTTTAACAATCTTAGTGTATGAGGTGTTGCTTTTACTATTTATTCAGTATTTTGTGATATCACTAATTAAATTAGTGATATTACTAAATCGAATTTGTGATATCATTTATTCGATTTTTATATCACTTTTTCTTTTAGTGATATCACTGAATCAGTGTGATTCAGTGATATAAAAAATCGACTCGGTGATATCACTAATGTCGAATAGCACAATAATATGAGGTGTCATTTTACTATTTATTCAGTATTGTGTAATATCACTACTGATATCACAAAAAAACTGAATAAATAGTAATACGGCACCTCATATTAATGAATTGTTCTTATAAGAACAGAATCTTATTGAACTGCCCTGTAAACGGATGGGATATTCAAATTAACAAATAAACCTAAAATATCAAAATGCTTCTTCGATTAGTTGTAATGAAATCACTTTATAACAATATAAAAGTGTCTGCTTTTGACTGAACAAACCTCAAGATGCCTAATAAAATAATGAAAATCGAAACTAAAACATGTACATGTACTTGCTAACAATCAGCGATACAAGAAATGATATAACAGTTAAACAAAACATGAAGAGAATGGGAACACTGGACATATATTAGCCACTTTAGTTTAAACAATATTTTTACTGAACTAATACATTACAATAAATTGACATTTACAATATTTAAATTCAACTGGGATTCTGAAACAAGAATATAATTCTTATATTAATTAGTCTCCCAATTTAGCCGCTTTAGACGGGCGCTAGGATAACTGACATTGTTCTTGTTTAAATAGCGTGCTTTTACTTTTGAATACGTGTGGATGTTAGTTATTTAAGCAAATATAGTCTTGTAATTTCTGGCACATGCATTATATTGTATTTATGTTTATGTATTATATATATATTATCTGTATTGATAATCTTCAGTATGAGAAATAAAGAAAACTTGAAACTTGAAACTTGATAATTAAACCTTCCTTCTGTTCTGCGTAGAAACTTCCACCTATTTAACAAAAGGTATGTCATGTGCTACTTTTGAATTGTATTATTTTATAAAAATTCAAAACTTTTGATTTGACATTTTTAATTAAATAAGGAATATTTTTATTTTATTATTACTTCAAGTAACTTTACTTTAAAACTTATTTTCCACAGTTTCTTTTTTTCATTAATTGCATTATTTGTTTAAAGATTTATTCAATAAGCGTTTTATGTAACAATTGAGTGACACCTCGAGATTACTCATTCTATATTCTTCGGCATTTTCTTAATTTTTAAGGATATTGTTAAAACAACTAATGGATAATCTCGGTTTCTAAAAAGGACGTAATTAACACTTGTATCGACCAGCTTAACCTTATAATTATTTTCTTAGGGCAATCCTCCCAGGTAATACCTAGCGACAATATTGTTAAGTCGCGTAATTTCATTGGATATTCACATTTTTTTCTGTAATTTAATTGGATAAAAGTTATTATCGAATTTCATGTAAAGTGAATTTTGGCACTGCTTTGGCAGTCTAGTTGGAGCCCGGCTTAGTGACTGAAGTTTTTGATTATAACGGAAAACCGTTTGTTTCGTAATATTTTTAGCTCAACTGGCTAAAGCCAGCTGAGCTTATGGCATGGCGAAGCGTGCGTGCGTGCGTGCGTAAACTTTGGTCTTCTCCTCTGAAATCACTGGGCCAATTGGAACCAAATTCGGTGTGGAAGGTCCCTACCTCGGCCTGACTAAAGTTTCTACCAGACAACCCCGCCCGACATCCAAGATGGCCGCCGTTACTATAAAAAGAAAAAACACAAAAATGGCCATTGTGGATTCATTTTTCGACCAATTAAGCTCAAATTTGAAATGTAGAAAGTATATAGTGGGGGATTCAACATATGTAACGGGTTTTTCCGATTCTTTTTTCGTTGACCTAATTTTTACGAATTATGCAAATTAGGTGTAATATTTAGGGAAATCTTTGAAAATCTTCTTCTCTGAAACCATTGGGCCAATTGGAACGAAATTTTGTGTGGTTGATCCCTACCTCGGCCTGACTAAAGTTTGTACCAGACAACCCCGTCCGACATCCAAGATGGCCGCCATTACTTTAAATAGAAAAAACACAAAAATGGCCATTGTGGATCCATTTTTCCACCGATTTAGCTCAAATTTGAAATGTAGAAAGTATATAGTGGGGGATTCAACATATGTAACGGGTTTTTCCGAGTCTTTTTTCATTGACCCAATTTTTATGAATTATGCAAATTAGGTGTAATATTTAGGGAAATCTTTGAAAATCTTCTCCTCTGAAACCACTGGGCCAATTGGAACGAAATTTTGTGTGGTTGATTTCTACCTTGGCCCAACTTAAGTTTGTACCAGACAACCCCGCCCGACATCCAAGATGGCCGCCGTTACTATAAATAGAAAAAACACAAAAATGGCCATTGTGGATTCATTTTTCGACCAATTAAGCTCAAATTTGAAATGTAGAAAGTGTATAGTGGGGGATTCAACATATGTAACGGGTTTTTCCGAGTCTTTTTTCATTGACCCAATTTTTATGAATTATGCAAATTAGGCGCAATATTTAGCAAAATCTTTGAAAATCTTCTCCTCTGAAACCACTGGGCCAATTGGAACAAAATTTTGTGTGGTTGATCCCTACCTCGGCCTGACTGAAGTTTGTACCAGACAACCCTTTCCGACATCCAAGATGGCTGCAGTTACTATAAATAGAAAAAACACAAAAATGGCCATTGTAGTTCCATTTTTCAACCAATTTAGCTCGAATTCGGAATGTAGAAAGTATATTGTTGGGGATTCAACATATGTAACGGGTTTTTCCGAGTCTTTTTTCATTGACCCAGTTTTCACTAGTTATGCAAATTAAGTGCAAAATTCTGTGAAATATTTGAAAATCTTCTCTGAAACCACTAGGCCAATTGGAATGAAATTTATTGTGGAAGGTCCCTACGTTGACCTGACTAAAGTTTTTACCAGGCAACCCCGCCTGACATCCAAGATGGCCGCCATTACTATAAATAGAAAATACAGAAAAATGGCCATTGTGGATCCTTTTTCCACGGATTTAGCTCAAATTCGAAACGTAGAATGTTTATTGTGGGGGATTTAACATATGTAACATGTTTTTCTGTGTCTTTTTTCACTTTTTTCCAATTTTCACTTATTATGCAAATTAGGTGCAATATTTTGTGAAATGAAGTAAAAATCTTCTCCTCTGAACCCCCCCCCCCCCCCCCCCCAAAAAAAAAAAAAAAAAAAAAAAAAAAAAAAATGGCTATTGTGGATCCTTTTTTCCACCGACTTTAAATATAGAAAGTATACTGTGTGGGATTCAAAATATATAATGGTTTCTTTCCGAGAAAATTTTTATTGACCCAATTTTCAAGAAATATGCAAATTAGGTGTAATATTTAGTAAAAATTTTCTCCTCTAAAATCACTGGGCGAATTGGAACCAAATTTTGTGTGGAAGGTTCCTACATGTACATGAGCCTGAAAAAAGTTTGCACCAGTCCAAGATGCCCGTTGTTACTAGATATGAAAAAAAAAATAGCCATTGTTGATCCATTTTTAGCTCAACTGGCTAAACCCAGCTGAGTTTATGGCATGGCGAAAGTTTGTCAGTTAACTTGCTGCTTGGTCATGTTTTTTTCCAATACTCCAGTGTCCTCCACTATTTCCAAAACTGACAGTCTCCGTATAAGTGAAATATTCTTGAGTAAAGCGTTAAACAGCATTACAAACAAAAACAAACATTGTCTTACATATTCAGCCAGTTGAGCATCACAGGCCCTATTGGGCCTCTTGTTATATATTCGCAACTTTGTGTGCATTTTGGACATTATACGGAATTACCGTATTTATTGTATTCACCATATAGTTTGTTATATATATATTATGTTGACGAATATTTACAATACAAGACAGTGAACCTTATCTTTGACTTCTAGTTTTATTTATCTGCAATTACAGCCTACCAGCTAATTACCCCCAAAACAACAAAATACGGACTAAAAGAAATATACTATTTACCATATGCTACTTTTGAATTGTATTATTTTATAAAAATTCAAAAGAAGCACATGACAGGTATATTAATTAACTCTTGTAACATTTTAATAATTATCAGACAGGTTCTTATCTTTACATAGCCTTATTTGATTAAACGAAATATACAGCCACTCATATATACTTGACAAAAACACAAATCTAAGATACAAATAGAAGGAGAAACGAAGCCGAAATACACAGTTTTAGATATACAGTGGTCATATCGATCTGTAACTTGGGAAATGTTTAAAAGAGGGGGTTATTTTTAAATATCATAAGAATCAGATAGTGTTTTAATTGGTGTCTTGGTGTCACCAATATTTTTTATTTAAAAAATTCATTACAAATATATAATACTTTACATTTTTGTTCCATGCGCACAGCGATCTTTTGTTACTCTAGGATCATGTATAGGAAAAATATCTAACTTAATTCAAATAAATTTAATGTTCTATAAAATATTACGATTTTTCTGTCCAAAATCATTGATACTAAAAGCCTACATTTTAGTGATACAAAATGGTAAAATGTAATAAAGTAATAATGAAATCAGCCATAAATTACATGGTGATCCTTTAGTGAAGACAAGTACCCCGGTGTTCATGTATGTACAGTGATGTTCCGAAACAGCTAGCAGAAAAATGAGCGGTTTTTCCATCATTCTATTACATAATGTATATACTGTACAACATAAAAAGTGAAATATTAATGTCATCCGGAAAAACAGAAGTTAAATGTAAAACAATTTATACAGTTAACCAAAAGTTATCAATCAAAATTAAAATTGGAAAATAAAAGCATTTCAATGTAGCACAATTAATAATTGGTGAGTCACAATTAGACCATCATTCATTTGATAACTTAGAAATAAAAGATCAATTAATTAAAAACATCAAAGTGATAGGACGCTACTGAACGATGTTTATTGATTGTTATCTCAACATACTCATGATACTTCAAGATTTCGAAATTCTTTTGTGATGTTAATTTCATTTTGAAACAGAATAGCCAATTTTGGCATTATATAGTGTATTTGATCATTCTATATTTACATTTGCTTTGCAACTTTACTATATAAACATGTTTGAGACATGTGGCAAATACGGTACAATAACTGACATTGATCACATGATCATTACACTATGCGTATGAATATTTCACTCCCTGGACTATTTTTTAAGAAGTTTTATAACAAAACAACAACACAGCCTGAGAAAAAAAATATTTATTTATTTTAAATTATACATTGAATTATATACTCAACGGAAAATTTCTAATCATCTAAAAAGTACCCTAATTTCTCCCATAATACTGAAAAAGTGTGTATGATACCATCTGTTCGATAAATTTTATTTCCCGAGCTATGGAATTTCACCACCAGTTAAAACCACAGTCATAATTGGTTCACATTGACGAGTCTAGAGAATAATCGAATACGTAACTTAAAAACATGAAATACAACCAAAAAATTTTCAGAGGAGAGATATCTCATACAGACGAAAATAGCAGATGTTAAAAAAGAATATATATACAACTGAGACGGTCGACTGTCCTGTAAAAATGTTAAACCGCTGTTTCCAGTTCTTCGATAAAACTGACAAAAATCCCAAAGTTTGTTCAATCAATATAATAAAAAGCCATGGCTGGTCCTGAAGAGTCTGATATATGGTTCATGTTCAAACCACTTTTAAAACGCACATTTGCCCGTTTTTATCCGACATATGCCATGCTGCAAAAGTTGAAACTAAATACGCTCCTCGCTGTTTGCGGGTGACGGCCATTCAGCATCTCAATGACCTGGGGTACGAAGCTCGGCACAAATTTGTTTATGTCGAACCATAAATGAGAAGCTTCTACCAATCTTACAACAGAACTGTCTCAACACAACAGAAAAAACGTCATAGTAAATCATTGTAAGAATTAACTCACCCTGCAAAAAATTTAATCACTGAATCAGCTGTTGTACCGCGCCTAAATGGGTTACAATCTGGGTCGCATCATGTGGTAAGTTCCACAAGTTCTACGAATAATAATGACAGAAACTATGACTTTCCAAGCACGTTGCATTTCCGTCATCCAATTAATTCACTCCTGGTTTCTTCGTAGATTCCAATTTCTCGCACTGCACTTTTAAATTTCCAAAAATGACAGCGAGAGTGGGACATCATTTTCGTGTCAATCTTCGAGACTGTTCACTTGTTCGTCATCCGCCTTACGTTATTTTTACGTTACGGGTTATTTTTACGTTACGGGTTATTTTTACGTTACGTTATATTACGGGTTGTTTTTACGTAATGTGTTATTTTTATGTAACGTAACGGGTCTTTTTTCGTAACCTTAAGGGTTATTTTTACGTTACGTGTTATTTTTACGTAACGTTACTGGTTCTTTTTACGTTACGTTACAGATTATATTTACGTTACGTTACGGGTTATTTTTACGTTATGTGTTATTTGTTACGTTCCGTTACGGGTTATTTTTACGTAACGTTACATGTTATTAACGTTACGTTTCGGGTTATTTACGTTTCGTCACGGGTTATTTTTACGTTACGTTACGGGTTATTTTGACGTAATGTGTTATTTTTATGTAACGTTACGGGTCTTTTTTCGTAACGCTACGGGTTATTTTTATGTTACGTGTTATTTTTACGTAACATTACAGGTTATTTTTACGTTACGTTACGGGTTATTTTTCTGTAATGTGTTTTTTTTTACGTTACGTTACGGGATATTTTACATAACGTTACGGATTATTTTTACGTACTGTTATGGTTTATTTTCACGTTAAGCAACGGGTTATTTTTACGTTACGTTACACTTTAATATACGGACAAAATCAAAGGATACTAGAATGTCCTTTTCATACATAAGGGCAAACTGTCCAGTGGTTTGACTCAATAAAAGTAGTGACGTACGAATTCCATACTTCAGTTGTATTGCTCTTATTATCGTTAAAAACATTTAATATTTCATTTAATACTTTTGGATGAATATATAAAACAGAATGATTATTGAAAAAATTTCAGTTAATAGTGTCTCTGATGTTTGTGTCATTGTCACTATTCGCTGAGGTAGTTACACATTAGATGTTTGGTGTCATTGTCACTAGTAGCTGAAGTTAATCATTAAATGTTTTGTGTCATTGTCACTAGTAGCTGAAGTTACACGTTAAATGTTTGGTGCCATTGTCACTAGTAGCTGTAGCTACACGTTTGATGTTTGGTGTCATTGTCACTATTCGCTGAGGTAGTTACACATTAGATGTTTGGTGTCATTGTCACTAGTAGCTGAAGTTAATCGTTAAATGTTTGTGGTCATTGTCACTAGTAGCTGAAGTTACACGTTAAATGTTTGGTGCCATTGTCACTAGTAGCTGAAGTTACACGTTAAATGTTTGGTGTCATTGTCACTAGTAGCTAAAGTTACACGTTAAACGTTTGGTGTCATTGTCACTAGTAGCTAAAGTTACACGTTAAATGTTTGGTGTTATTGTCAATAGTAGCTGATCATAAAGTTGCACGTGTAACGATGTTTGGTTTCTTTGCCACTCAAAGCTGAAGTAGTTACACATGAGATGTTTTGTATCATTGTCACTAGTAGCTTAAGTTAGACGTTAGATGTTTGGTGTCATTGTCACTAGTAGCTTAAGTTACACGTTAAACGTTTGGTGTCATTGTCACTAGTAGCTAAAGTTACACGTTAAATGTTTGGTGTTATTGTCAATAGTAGCTGATCATAAAGTTGCACGTGTAACGATGTTTGGTTTCTTTGCCACTCAAAGCTGAAGTAGTTACACATGAGATGTTTTGTATCATTGTCACTAGTAGCTTAAGTGAGACGTTAGATGTTCGGTGTCATTGCCACTAGTAGCCTAAGCGAGACGTTAGATGTTTGGTGTCATTGTCACTCGCAGCTGAAGTTACACGTTATATTTTCGGTGCCATTGTCACTAGTAGCTTAAGTTACACGTTATTTGTTTGGTGTCATTGTCACCAGTAGCTGAAGTTAATCGTTAAATGTTTTGTGTCATTGTCACCAGTAGCTGAAGTTAATCGTTAAATGTTTTGTGTCATTGTCACCAGTAGCTGAAGTTAATCGTTAATTGTTTGGTGTCATTGTCACCAGTAGCTGAAGTTACACGTTAAATGTTTGGTGTCATTGTCACTAGTAGCTGAAGTTACACGTTAAATGTTTGGTGTCATTGTCACTAGTAGCTAAAGTTACACGTTAAATGTTTGGTGTTATTGTCAATAGTAGCTGATCATAAAGTTGCACATGTAACGATGTTTGGTCTCTTTGCCACTCAAAGCTGAAGTAGTTACACATGATATGTTTTGTATCATTGTCACTAGTAGCTTAAGTGAGACGTTAGATGTTTGTGTCATTGTCACTCGCAGCTGAAATTACACGTTATATTTTTGCTGCCATTGTCACTAGTAGCTTAAGTTACACGTTATTTGTTTGGTGTCATTGGCACTAGTAGCTGAAGCTACACGTCTGATGTTTGGTGTCATTGTCACTAGTAGCTGAAGTTACACGTTTGATGTTTGTTGTCATTGTCACTAGTAGCTGAAGCTACACGTTTGATGTTTTGTGTCATTGTCACCAGTAGCTGAAGTTACACATTAGATGTTTGGTGTCATTGTCACTAGTAGCTGAAGTTACACGTTAAATGTTTGGTGTCATTGTCACTAGTAGCTGAAGTTACACGTTAAATGTTTGTGGTCATCGTCACTAGTAGCTGAAGTTACACATTAGATGTTTGGTGTCATTGTCACTAGTAGCTGAAGTTACACATTAGATGTTTGGTGTCATTGTCACTAGTAGCTGAAGTTACACGTTAAATGTTTGGTGTCATTGTCACTAGTAGCTGAAGTTACACGTTAAATGTTTGGTGTCATTGTCACTAGTAGCTGAAGTTACACGTTAAATGTTTGGTGTCATTGTCACTAGTAGCTGAAGTTACACGTTAAATGTTTGGTGTCATTGTCACTAGTAGCTGAAGTTACACGTTAAATGTTTGGTGTCATTGTCACTAGTAGCTGAAGTTACACGTTAAATGTTTGTGGTCATCGTCACTAGTAGCTGAAGTTACACATTAGATGTTTGGTGTCATTGTCACTAGTAGCTGAAGTTACACATTAGATGTTTGGTGTCATTGTCACTAGTAGCTGAAGTTACACGTTAAATGTTTGTGGTCATCGTCACTAGTAGCTGAAGTTACACATTAGATGTTTGTGGTCATCGTCACTAGTAGCTGAAGTTACACGTTAAATGTTTGGTGTCATTGTCACTAGTAGCTGAAGTTACACGTTAAATGTTTGTGGTCATCGTCACTAGTAGCTGAAGTTACACATTAGATGTTTGTGGTCATCGTCACTAGTAGCTGAAGTTACACGTTAAATGTTTGGTGTCATTGTCACTAGTAGCTGAAGTTACACGTTAAATGTTTGTGGTCATCGTCACTAGTAGCTGAAGTTACACATTAGATGTTTGTGGTCATCGTCACTAGTAGCTGAAGTTACACGTTAAATGTTTGGTGTCATTGTCACTAGTAGCTGAAGTTACACGTTAAATGTTTGTGGTCATCGTCACTAGTAGCTGAAGTTACACGTTAAATGTTTGGTGTCATTGTCACTAGTAGCTAAAGTTACACGTTAAATGTTTGGTGTTATTGTCAATAGTAGCTGATCATAAAGTTGCAAGTGTAACGATGTTTGGTTTCTTTGCCACAAAAAGCTGAAGTAGTTACACATGAGATGTTTTGTATCATTGTCACCAGTAGCTGAAGTTAATCGTTAAATGTTTTGTGTCATTGTCATTGGTAGCTGAAGTTACACGTTTAATGTTTGGTGTCATTGTCACTAGTAGCTGCAGTTACACGTTAAATGTTTGTGGTCATCGTCACTAGTAGCTGAAGTTACACGTTAAATGTTTGGTGTCATTGTCACTAGTAGCTGAAGTTACACGTTAAATGTTTGTGGTCATCGTCACTAGTAGCTGAAGTTACACGTTAAATGTTTGGTGTCATTGTCACTAGTAGCTAAAGTTACACGTTAAATGTTTGGTGTTATTGTCAATAGTAGCTGATCATAAAGTTGCACGTGTAACGATGTTTGGTTTCTTTGCCACTCAAAGCTGAAGTAGTTACACATGAGATGTTTTGTATCATTGTCACTAGTAGCTTAAGTTAGACGTTAGATGTTTGGTGTCATTGTCACTAGTAGCTTAAGTTACACGTTAGATGTTTGGTGTCATTGTCACTAGTAGCTGAAGTTACACGTTAAATGTTTGTGGTCATCGTCACTAGTAGCTGAAGTTACACATTAGATGTTTGTGGTCATCGTCACTAGTAGCTGAAGTTACACGTTAAATGTTTGGTGTCATTGTCACTAGTAGCTGAAGTTACACGTTAAATGTTTGTGGTCATCGTCACTAGTAGCTGAAGTTACACGTTAAATGTTTGGTGTCATTGTCACTAGTAGCTAAAGTTACACGTTAAATGTTTGGTGTTATTGTCAATAGTAGCTGATCATAAAGTTGCAAGTGTAACGATGTTTGGTTTCTTTGCCACAAAAAGCTGAAGTAGTTACACATGAGATGTTTTGTATCATTGTCACCAGTAGCTGAAGTTAATCGTTAAATGTTTTGTGTCATTGTCATTGGTAGCTGAAGTTACACGTTTAATGTTTGGTGTCATTGTCACTAGTAGCTGCAGTTACACGTTAAATGTTTGTGGTCATCGTCACTAGTAGCTGAAGTTACACGTTAAATGTTTGGTGTCATTGTCACTAGTAGCTGAAGTTACACGTTAAATGTTTGTGGTCATCGTCACTAGTAGCTGAAGTTACACGTTAAATGTTTGGTGTCATTGTCACTAGTAGCTAAAGTTACACGTTAAATGTTTGGTGTTATTGTCAATAGTAGCTGATCATAAAGTTGCACGTGTAACGATGTTTGGTTTCTTTGCCACTCAAAGCTGAAGTAGTTACACATGAGATGTTTTGTATCATTGTCACTAGTAGCTTAAGTGAGACGTTAGATGTTCGGTGTCATTGCCACTAGTAGCCTAAGCGAGACGTTAGATGTTTGGTGTCATTGTCACTCGCAGCTGAAGTTACACGTTATATTTTCGGTGCCATTGTCACTAGTAGCTTAAGTTACACGTTATTTGTTTGGTGTCATTGTCACTAGTAGCTGAAGCTACACGTTTGATGTTTGGTGTCATTGTCACCAGTAGCTGAAGTTAATCGTTAAATGTTTTGTGTCATTGTCATTAGTAGCTGAAGTTACACGTTAAATGTTTGTGGTCATCGTCACTAGTAGCTGAAGTTACACGTTAAATGTTTGTGGTCATCGTCACTAGTAGCTGAAGTTACACGTTAAATGTTTGGTGTCATTGTCACTAGTAGCTGCAGTTACACGCTAAATGTTTGTGGTCTTCTTTGCCACAAAGACGTTAGATGTTCGGTGTCATTGCCACTAGTAGCCTAAGCGAGACGTTAAATGTTTGGTGTCATTGTCACTCGCAGCTGAAGTTACACGTTATATTTTCGGTGCCATTGTCACTAGTAGCTTAAGTGATACGTTATATGTTTGGTGTCTTTGTCACTAGTAGCTTAAGCGAGACGTTAGATGATTGGTGTCATTGTCACTAGCAGCTAAGATACACGTTAGATGTGGTAAGTTTTGGTCTTCAGCATTGTGTATGCTAGGTACCTATAGAATTGGTATTAATAAAGTATTCAACCAATACATTAAAACATAAATTCATTCATTTTTGATAGTCATATCATATACCATTTTAATGCATTTTTATGATTTCTAATATATTACTAGTTTGAGGTCGAAATAGGGAAATTAGATCGAGTGGTCAGATTTTTCATCCCAAAGTCTGCAGAGCCTCGTTTTAGGTTCCAAAATCTGGCCACGATGTCGGAATTTTTCCATCTCCACCTCAGTCGAGTAATTAAATGTATTTTATGTTTATATTTAAAAATTGTATAAGAAAGTCACCATTTGTTGTTTCAAATACATCTTAATTTTCTTCTTTCGTTTTTTTTAAATTTAAAACTCATTTTCTTTAACGATTTTCAAACATTCGTAATGCAAAAATGTGCGACTTTGGCTTCTTAAATAGATTCTGTAAGTTGTATTACCGTTACATGTTCGTTTCTCGAAAAATAGTAAAACTTTGAGTCTTAAAGTTGGAATGAAGAGTAGCTATGGTATATTTTGGCTGTTGTTCTGGCTTGCCCATAGCCGAAACTGAACCTACCAGGATCACCTGTCCTGTACTTTATCTGAAAGTTATATATGTATAATTTCATGTCTGATACTTGTACATTTTCCCCCCAAAATATTTCAATTCATTATTAATAAATTGTTTTTTCTCGCTCAGTTAGATTTTATTTTCCCCCCATTTTAAAAATTATCTAAGCAAAATAATCTTGATACTTTATAAAATATAAATTCTGATTTGTTATAAATTGGTAAATTATGTTAACTTATATATTATACAATAAATCGTGTGCATGATAATCAGTTGTTGGCAAGAACCAGTCAGGTCAACGTGTGCTATGGGTTAAGTACATGTAGATCAACTACGCTTTAATGTTAATTAGGTAACTGGATTACATGGGCGTATGTGAATTATTTCTAATAATTTCTTAAATATTTCTAATCACTGTTGTAGAAAAATTAATTAAATAACGTTCAAATGAAAATCTGCTTAGAGTTAAGGGACATCGGGTAAAACAGGTCACATGGCGACATTGGGTTAATTTCAAACTGCAGAAAGCTGTTATTTTTATTTCCCCACAAACCACTATGCCAACAGGTCTAATCAGAGAGTCTTAATGGTTGTGAGAAAACTTTAATATATCATACATAGAATAAAAACATTTTAGATCTAATGAATCTCATCTGTAATGAAGAAATTCAATGATAACGTTGTATATACTCAGGTTTTTAATTTCCCAAAAATTATATGTCAGAGAAAAAAAAAGTTACCAACATATGACAAAAATAAGAATGGTATGACGACGTCAGCAAACCCGTATCTAATAACGCCGATTGTTTATCTGTAACTTAACAAAGAAATAATCAGTTTACACAAATACGTTTTACTTTAGTAAGCAGTTAGCATTACACATTAAGGATAGTGAGAAATTATTAAAAGAAATTTTATAGGTTTATAAGAAAGACATATAAAGGTTAAAAATTATGGTATCATTGATTGAATGCTGTGCTTTACAGAAGTTATGGTATCATTGATTGAATGCTGTGCTTTACAGAAGTTATGGTATCATTGATTGAATGCTGTGCTTTACAGAAGTTATGGTATCAATGATTGAATGCTGTGCTTTACAGAAGTTATGGTATCATTGATTGAATGCTGTGCTTTACAGAAGTTATGGTATCAATGATTGAATGCTGTGCTTTACAGAAGTTATGGTATCATTGATTGAATGCTGTGCTCTACAGAAGTTATGGTATCAATGATTGAATGCTGTGCTTTACAGAAGTTATGGTATTATTGATTGAATGCCGTGCTTTACAGAAGTTATGGTATCATTGATTGAATGCTGTGCTTTACAGAAGTTCGATTTGATTTAAAATTAAAAAATATTAGCGAAATACTGCGAGTCTTAGAATAGGAAAACGAATTAATACAAAGAAAAAATACGTATATGTAGCAAAAACCAATAAAACCAGAAGAAGCAATAACGCATGACAATGATAAAACAACTAAATAGGAGTTGAGTTGAGTAATGGTGTTTAACGGTCCAGTCAAGAATATTTCACTTATATCGAGACGTCGGCAGCTATAGGCGAAAGTGCAGAAATTTTGCATGTGGGTTGCGCTGATGGCATTATACAGCAGGGTTCTTTATCGTGGCATGTGACAGGGGACATCGTTTATTTTAGGTTCCCATCCAAAAGAACCGTGACTTTCATTTCGTAATGCCGAGTGCTTGGCGAAAGAACAGCCACTACCAATTTTCAAGTCTTTGGTCAGACCCGACCGGGGTTCGAACCCACGACCTTCCACTTATGGAGCGAGCACTCAACCAATTGAGCTACCGTAGTGGTGTGGTTAAAATACTTGCGATATCCCTAATTATCCAGTTTATTTTATAACTGGTGTTTCATATTAATACGCACATTTTATAAAAAAGCCTTATTTTTCCAAATAAATTTCCAACAGACTCTACATGTGTATGTAACCCATAATAAATCAGTCCAATACAGCGGGGAGATTGTATGCAGGAGCCACCAAACTCCATAGTGGCTTTATAGGGCTTAAAACCTCCATACTTTTTCTAACCGGATTTCCATGGTAAAAAAAAAAATAAAAATAATAATAATAAAAAATCACCAACGTTTCAAATGTTATAAATCTTTACTATACATATAATCATATTTCTTTACGTTAAGACCATCGTCGATACTTGCAGTAATAAATCAGAAGCTTTAAGCATAACCTTGATGAAAATCAGCACGTCATCTATTTTTGTACTGTAATATAAACAGACGCGAACATACGGGTTAATTCTAACTGATAAAAGTAGGCGAACTGGCACATAAATACATTCTGAATGAAAACGTTTTTAGATATCCAAAATATAGAATATTGAAGTTATTTATTGAATTATATAGAGTAAGGATTTGAATATTAAATTCTAGTCAATATATGTTACTATAATAGGCAAAACCACACATATGTGGTTTTCTGACATAGCTGATCGCATGAGTTTATTGTGCGAACGGATACGTTACACGAGTGTGCTCTGCGTCCGTACAATAAACGAGTGTTCATTACTGTGTTTATAACGTATAACCTTATAACGTAATCTAGAAAATTGTCGCTAGCAACTTCCAACACTAGCCAGAAATGTCACAGATAAAACTCTCAGATCACTCAGTCCTTAATACTGGAACTGTGACCAACCAGAAAAGGTCTACGGAATACTGGATCGAGCCCACTGCGACTAGACGCCTTCTGTGTAAGCCTAAAAACTCGGCTTCCGCGATCTCTCGTTGAATGCATTCTAAATCGTTCATTAAGATGACCCATGTTTAAATAATTAAGTCAAAATCTTGGATTTTGATTTAGTGGAAATACTAAAACTTCTTGAAAGCTTTAGATTTTTGTCAGTTTTGTCAAAAGCCCACTTAATCAATGTTGGTTTCTTAAACAAACTAAAATCTCATAAACGTGAAAGCTAGAGACCATTTGCTTATCCAGACTAATATATACACAGAATTCAGTCTGATCGCCCTAACTTTTAATAGGAGTTTCTGACAAATATGAAGTTTACATCACCACCAAGTGAACAAATTTCGCTTCACGTTGATCACATTAGCTAAGTAACATGAATTAAATGTTGTAATCTATATTTTGCGAAAATGATCTTTCCTTTTCATAAACATATAAAAGATGCATTAGGTTTCCCATTTTGGATAAAAAAAAATTATAAAAACATTTTTATCAATATAAATTCTTTGTTTTTACGATCTTAAGTTCACTTTTATAAGCTAATAGAAAAAGGAAATCCTTAAATCTTGGGGCAACTCGATAATATGTTAATAGTCAGCTTGGAGAATGCGCGAAAGTCTTTCATGTAAATAAACAATGGCGTCGACAAAAAAAAAAAAAAAAAAAAAAAAAACATGTTCATGCGAAAACGACATGGCTAAATTGCGTCCATGAAAAGTCATTAAATTTATTTATGATAATTTCATTTATCCATTTATGCAGTCATAAATTATATATTTCATCAACTTGTGTGTTTTACCCTTGCATCTATTGTCATAAATCAAGCCTCTGCTTTTTTTTAAGGGTGTCTAGTTTTAGATATAGAATCACGTGATCAATGTTCTAAAATAAGATCACTAGTAGATCATACTTAAGTAGGTTTCCCTCGTGAATTTTAACGTAAGTGAAAGTTTTATCATAGAACTAAGTATTACATTTTTTATGAGAGGCATACATGTAATTCGAAAAAAACAATGTATACTATATACTATTGTCTTGTGCAGAATTTTGAATACTTTTTATTTTATTATTAATAACATGTATTATTATTATAATTCTAATAAAGAAATAAATAACTTACCCAATTGACAACATGATAAGTTTAACACGAACGTATTGGATACACTTAGAAGGTGAGGTTTCTTATAAAATACCAAACACACTATTCCATTTAGAGTGACAGAAAGCGCAAAGATTACTCCAAGTGACAAAGCCATCACAGATATGCCAACACTTCCACTTTCTTCACAGGAACGAAATTCCGTATTATTACATGTAACTTTCATTCCGTTCACGTTAATACAGCTTCAAGTACGCATTATAATCAGTTACAAGCTACAGAGTCAGATATTTCATTTCCATGTTATTTTATTCTGTTATGATAGATACTTTTACAACCATTAATATCGTATTTCCAGGCCGTTGTCTTGTGTAGTTAGGTGACTGCTGTTAACTGACGTTATCTGTTTTATTTTCTTTCGTAGTCTGTCGAGCGCATTTTCTTTTTTTTGAATATAATCATTCTTAATATTTGAAATCAATTTAATTTCTGAACACTCCATTCAGCACAGATAAAACTTTCTTTATATATTTTAAAACACAGACAATTTGTATGTTTAAATTTGTTGCGCCGTTTTTATGTTAATTTCACACAAACAGGTAAAAGTGTGTGTTTTCAAATAAGCATAAAACAGACTAATTTGTACCAAATATAATATAAATGTAATCAGCTGTGATTATTATATATATTACAACTTATAAAGTACGACACGGTGTGAAAATATGACAGTCAATCATCAAGTAATAAGAAAAGGAACAGCATGTATCTTGTTATCAATCCATCTCTATAGTTTATTACCAGTAAATATGTGTAAATATCATTCCAAGAAACGACTAATATGTTTTGTCTGTTTCAAAATAATCACATTCAATTCCCCGACTTTAATACCAACTAAACACGCAATGTAAGACGTTTAAAACTATAGACATTGATCTGTTATCTAAAACATGTGTCGGCGACTTTTTATATTCATCTGTATCCAAGATAAATGCTGATTGTTTCATGATTTCAGGTTTTAGACAAGTTAATCTGAAATATTAAAAAATGTTCATGAAATATGATGATTGCATTTTGTTTAGATTTTTATTCTTTAAAGGAAAATCTTATTGATACGTGATAAAAAGAATGAAAACTTGTGTGATAATCAGTTAAATGTCACACTTGTTTTCTTAAAAGATTGCTGTAGTATTTATAGCACATAAAACAAACCGAGATGTTCCAAAAGACCAAAGTCTATAATGTTCTTTATCTTAATATTTAGATCCCGAACATCTAATTGATGGATTAAATGAACTAAAGCCAAAAATGTTGTCATTTTACAAAATATTGTCATAAACCATTTAATGTATTTAGTCATAAAGTATTTTTATAAATGTATTTAACGATAATTTAAAAAAAAAAAAAAAAAAAAAAAAAAAAAAAAAAAAAAAAAAAAAAAAAAAAAAAGCTTTACGACAAATCATCAGCTAAGTTGCTCCATAAATGACCTGGCGTAAAGTGCTCACTTTCAGATCAACGCGCCTCTCTCTACTCCTAAACTCCAATCCCTCTCGAACTGATCTTGTTCGCTTTACCCAAGACAGCTGTGTTCTCCGAGTTTGACCGCCTCGATATATGTGAGAAAATCATCAACTAAGAGTTAAACGCTATAACTGAATTCGCTGATAAAAAAAATCACAATGAGTACGTTCATAATATTATATCGTTGTAAATTCAGTCAAATAGTTAAAAACTTGGTTCTGTAACTTATGGCTAGCAAAGCAAACCAATTATCGTACAATGTCTAGTATCATTCATTTAGCCAGTCAGTATAAAATATTTTGAAAATACCTACATTTTAAGTACGGCTACGGCAGCACTGTTGCGGCACAGAGTGTGATTATGTAAAAACAAAAATTTTACGTAATATTTTTTTGTGTTTTCACGCAAAAACTTACGTGTTCACGAAATAATTTCCATGCATGTGAGCACGCAAAAGGTAACGCTTGAGCATGCGGTACTTTTCGATATACTTTTTTTTCTTGTAACCTCTGTGCCGCTATCTAATTGTAATGGCTGTGTGTGTGTGTGTGTGTGTGTGTGTGTGTGTGTGTGTGTGTTAGGAAGGATCCTCAACTTACATGTACCACTTTCTGTTTTGTTATAGGATATTCAACCCCAATTTTACCACCTACTGTTTTGTTACAAAATATATAATTGTTTTCAATTTAAGTAAAAGCATCAAAACATTTTACAATTTATCCTGAATTATGGTTGTGTCATATACTATTTCTGAATATATTTCATGATAAAATTAAAAAATTGTATGTGACTGTTTCATACACATACTAAATCAGAAAGATGTGCTTGATTTTACCAGATTTCAATGTTTCTGAACGTTGTTACAGTTTACAATATGTCCGGAAGATGGCGACAGAAGACGGTTATCTCTTCAAACTAACTCTGATAAGAAGTGTTTTAAGTTAGACTTTGATCTATTTTTGTAATATTTTTATCGGTCATGGAGTTTTCGTTTGTTTAACAAAAGTTTAATGAAGTTCAGAAATGTGATTGATTAGACATTGTTTGACGGCTAAGTCAAAATAATTTTTATCAAATAAGATTAAGCTTAGATCAAATGAAAGTTCTTGTCCATTTTTAGATTTCCATTTTGTTTATCATTAATAAATATGCTAACATCAAACAAAACTTGGAACTTTCAGAAGTTAATGCGAGACTTGATACGCTCCTCCTTTGTAGTGAGAATGTCAAAGGATAATATAAAACAATAAACAATTGATAAATTAAAACCACACACACACACACACACACACACACACACACACACACACACATTAATCATGGATTCATATAAATATCAATTTTTGAATAAAGGTGGTTTTTAAATAATCAATTTATTTATCTATTTATTTATTTGTAAGTAAGGTAAGTTATCTTGATATTTCATTTTTCTGTCTTTTTTCTAATTCAATTAAAATAAATCACAATAATCAATTTCAATACTTTCTCTCTCGCCATCACGCCCACATTCTTATAATACTGTCCTTATTTACGTTTTATTATGAACATTAAGCCACTAATGGGAGTAACTCTACACATTTATATACTACATTAGGCTGTTATACTCGGAGTTTTAGAAAATTAAAAAGACAGAAATAGTTCAATAATAACACGATTTCTATTTACCTTACTCTAATTGTGTCAACGAATTTATGAAAACCAAGATTTTTTTTTTACATTTATTTTTATTTATTTTCATTTAATTTTTTTTTTTTTGGTGCCGTCGAACCCATAACCTTTTGGTTAACAGCAAAGCGCATCACAGATCGAAGTAATATCTGGCTTAATGCCACAGAGCGATGTATTATTTGGCTTTGCGCAACAGATCGACGTAATATCTTGCTAAGCGCCACAGATCGACGTAATACCTGGCTTTGTGCCACAGATCGACGTAATATCTGGCTTTGTGCCACAGATCGACGTAATATCTGGCTTTGTGCTACAGATCGACGTACTATCTGGCTTTGCGACACAGATCGACATGTTACATGGCTTTAAAACGGCAATATATGGTTCAAAATAAAACAAATGAACGTATTGTCACCATAAAACTTTCTCTTGTAGACAGGTAGTTCATAAAAGTGGAATGTTGTAGACAGGTAGTTCATTAAGGTAGGATGTTGTTGACGGGTTGTTAAATAAATAAGGATGTTGTAGACAGGTAGTTTAATAAATAAGGATGTTGTAGACAGTTAGTTTAATAAAAAAGGATGTTGTAAACAGATAGTTTAATAAATAAGGATGTTGTTGATAGGTAGTTCATTAAGGTAGGATGTTGTTGACAGGTTGTTTGATAAATAAGGATGTTGTAGACAGGTAGTTCAATAAAGTAGGTTTTTTTAGACAGGTAGTTTATGAAAGTAGAATGTTGTAGACAGGTAGTTCATTAAGGTAGGATGTTGTTGGGAGGTTGTTTAATAAATAAGGATGCTGTAGACAGGTAGTTTAATAAATAAGGATGTTGTTGACAGGTAGTTTAATTAATAAGGATGTTGTAGACAGATAGTTTAATAAATAAGGATGTTGTTGACAGGTAGTTCATTAAGGTAGGATGTTGTTGACAGGTAGTTTAATAAATAAGGATGTTGTAGACAGATAGTTTAATAAATAAGGATGTTGTTGACAGGTAGTTTAATTAATAAGGATGTTGTAGACAGATAGTTTAATAAATAAGGAGGTTGTTGACAGGTAGTTCATTAAGGTAGGATGTTGTTGACAGGTTGTTTGATAAATAAGGATGTTGTAGACAGGTAGTTCATAAAAGTAGGATGTTGTTGACAGATAGTTTAATAAATAAGGATGTTGTTGACAGGTTGTTTAATAAATAAGGATGTTGTAGACAGATAGTTTAATAAATAAGGATGTTGTTGACAGGTAGTTTAATAAATAAAGATGTTGTAGACAGGTAGTTTAATAAATAAGGATGTTGTTGACAGGTAGTTCATTAAGGTAGGATGTTGTAGACAGGTAGTTTAATAAATAAGGATGTTGCAGACAGGTAGTTTAATAAATAAGGATGTTGTAGACAGGTAGTTTCATAAATAAGGATGCTGTAGACAGGTAGTTCATTAAGGTAGGATGTTGTTAACAGGTAGTTCATTAAGGCAGGATGTTGTAGACACGTTGTTTAATAAATAAAAGATGTTGTAGACAGGTTGTTTAATAAATAAGGATGTTGTTGACAGGTTGTTTAACAAATAAAGAATGTTGTAGACAGGTAGTTTAATAAATAAGGATGTTCTAGACAGGTAGTTTAATAAATAAGGATGTTGTAGACAGATAGTTTAATAAATAAGGATGTTGTAGACAGGTAGGTCATTAAGGTAGGATGTTGTTGACAGGTAGTTTAAAAAATAAGGATGTTGTAGACAGATAGTTTAATAAATAAGAATGTTGTAGACAGATAGTTTAATAAATGAGGATGTTGTTGACAGGTAGTTTAATAAATAAGGATGTTGTAGACAGGTAGTTTAATAAATAAGGATGTTGTTGAAGGTAGTTTAATAAATAAGGATGTTATTGACAAGTAGTTCATTAAGGTAGGATGTTTTAGACAGGTAGTTTAATAAATAAGAATGTTGTCGACAGGTAGTTTAATAAATAAGGATGTTGTAGACAGGTAGTTTAATAAATAAGGATGTTGTAGACAGGTAGTTCATTAAGGTAGGATGTTGTTGACAGGTTGTTTAATAAATAAGGATGTTGTTGACAGGTTGTTTAACAAATAAAGGATGTTGTATACAGGTAGTTTAATAAATAAGGATGTTGTAGACAGGTAGTTTAATAAATAAGGATGTTGTAGACAGATAGTTTAATAAATAAGGATGTTGTAGACAGGTAGTTCATTAAGGTAGGATGTTGTTGACAGGTAGTTTAATAAATAAGGATGTTGTAGACAGATAGTTTAATCAATAAGGATGTTGTTGACAGGTAGTTGACAGATAGTTTATTAAATAAGGATGTTGTTGACAGGTAGTTTGATAAACAAGGATTTTGTAGACAGGTAGTTTAATAAATAAGGATGTTGTTGACAGGTAGTTTAATAAATAAGGATGTTGTAGACAGGTAGTTTAATAAATAAGGATGTTGCAGACAGGTAGTTCATTAAGGTAGGATGTTGTTGACAGGTAGTTTAATAAATAAGGATGTTGTTGACAGGTAGTTTAATAAATAAGGATATTGTTGACAGGTAGTTCATTAAGGTAGGATGTTGTTGACAGGTAGTTTAATAAATAAGGATGTTGTTGACAGGTAGTTTAATAAATAAGGATGTTGTAGACAGATAGTTTAATAAATAAGGATGTTGTAGACAGGTAGTTCATTAAGGTAGGATGTTGTTGGGAGGTTGTTTAATAAATAAGGATGTTGTATACAGGTAGTTCATTAAGGTAGGATGTTGTTGACAGGTTATTTGATAAAAAAGGATGTTGTAGACAGGTAGTTCATTAAAGTAGGTTTTTTTAGACAGGTAGTTTATGAAAGTAGAATGTTGTAGACAGGTAGTTCATTAAGGTAGGATGTTGTTGACAGGTAGTTTATTAAAGTAGAATGTTGTTGGGAGGTTGTTTAATAAATAAGGATGTTATTAACAGGTAGTTTAATAAATAAGGATATTGTTGACAGGTTGTTTAATAAATAAGGATGTTGTTGACAGGTAGTTTAATAAATAAGGATGTTGTTGACAGGTAGTTTAATAAATAAGGATGCTGTAGACAGGTAGTTTAATAAATAAGGATGTTGTTGACAGGTAGTTTAATTAATTAGGATGTTGTAGACAGATAGTTTAATAAATAAGGATGTTGTTGACAGGTAGTTCATTAAGGTAGGATGTTGTTGACAGGTTGTTTGATAAATAAGGATGTTGTAGACAGGTAGTTCATAAAAGTAGGATGTTGTTGACAGATAGTTTAATAAATAAGGATGTTGTTGACAGGTTGTTTAATAAATAAGGATGTTGTAGGCAGATAGTTTAATAAATAAGGATGTTGTAGACAGATAGTTTAATAAATAAGGATGTTGTTGACAGGTAGTTTAATAAAAAAAGATGTTGTAGACAGGTAGTTTAATAAATAGGGATGTTGTTGAAGGTAGTTTAATAAATAAGAATGTTGTTGACAGGTAGTTCATTAAGGTAGGATGTTGTAGACAGGTAGTTCAATAAATAAGGATGTTGCAGACAGGTAGTTTAATAAATAAGGATGTTGTAGACAGGTAGTTTCATAAATAAGGATGTTGTAGACAGATAGTTCATTAAGGTAGGATGTTGTTGACAGGTAGTTCATTAAGGCAGGATGTTGTAGACACGTTGTTTAATAAATAAGGATGTTGTTGACAGGTTGTATAACAAATAAAGAATGTTGTAGACAGGTAGTTTAATAAATAACGATGTTGTAGACAGGTAGATCATTAAGGTAGGATGTTGTTGACAGGTAGTTTAAAAATAAGGATGTTGTAGACAGATAGTTTAATAAATAAGAATGTTGTAGACAGATAGTTTAAAAAATGAGGATGTTGTTGACAGGTAGTTTAATAAATAAGGATGTTGTAGACAGGTAGTTTAATAAATAAGGATGTTGTTGAAGGTAGTTTAATAAATAAGGATGTTGTTGACATGTAGTTCATTAAGGTAGGATGTTTTAGACAGGTAGTTTAATAAATAAGAATGTTGTAGACAGGTAGTTTAATAAATAAAGATGTTGTCGACAGGTAGTTTTATAAATAAGGATGTTGTTGACAGGTAGTTCATTAAGGTAGAATATTGTTGACAGGTAGTTTAATGAATAAGGATGTTGTTGATAGGTAGTTTAATAAATAAGGATGTTGTAGACAGGTAGTTCATTAAGGTAGGATGTTGTTGACAGGTAGTTCATTAAGGTAGGATGTTGTAGACAGGTTGCTTAATAAATAAAAGATGTTGTAGACAGGTTGTTTAATAAATAAGGATGTTGTTGACAGGTTGTTTAACGAATAAAGGATGTTGTATACAGGTAGTTTAATAAATAAGGATGTAGTAGACAGGTATTTTAATAAATAAGGATGTTGTAGACAGATAGTTTAATAAATAAGGATGTTGTAGACAGGTAGTTCATTAAGGTAGGATGTTGTTGACAGGTAGTTTAATAAATAAGGATGTTGTAGACAGATAGTTTAATAAACTAGGATGTTGTAGACAGGTAGTTGACAGATAGTTTAATAAATAAGGATGTTGTTGACAGGTAGTTTGATAAACAAGAATTTTGTAGACAGGTAGTTTAATAAATAAGGATGTTGTAGACAGGTAGTTTAATAAATAAGGATGTTGTTGAAGGTAGTTTAATAAATAAGGATGTTGTTGACATGTAGTTCATTAAGGTAGGATGTTTTAGACAGGTAGTTTAATAAATAAGAATGTTGTAGACAGGTAGTTTAATAAATAAAGATGTTGTCGACAGGTAGTTTTATAAATAAGGATGTTGTTGACAGGTAGTTCATTAAGGTAGAATATTGTTGACAGGTAGTTTAATGAATAAGGATGTTGTTGATAGGTAGTTTAATAAATAAGGATGTTGTAGACAGGTAGTTCATTAAGGTAGGATGTTGTTGACAGGTAGTTCATTAAGGTAGGATGTTGTAGACAGGTTGCTTAATAAATAAAAGATGTTGTAGACAGGTTGTTTAATAAATAAGGATGTTGTTGACAGGTTGTTTAACGAATAAAGGATGTTGTATACAGGTAGTTTAATAAATAAGGATGTAGTAGACAGGTATTTTAATAAATAAGGATGTTGTAGACAGATAGTTTAATAAATAAGGATGTTGTAGACAGGTAGTTCATTAAGGTAGGATGTTGTTGACAGGTAGTTTAATAAATAAGGATGTTGTAGACAGATAGTTTAATAAACTAGGATGTTGTAGACAGGTAGTTGACAGATAGTTTAATAAATAAGGATGTTGTTGACAGGTAGTTTGATAAACAAGAATTTTGTAGACAGGTAGTTTAATAAATAAAGATGTTGTTGACAGGTAGTTTAATAAATAAGGATGTTGTAGACAGGTAGTTTAATAAATAAGGATGTTGTTGACAGGTAGTTCATTAAGGTAGGATGTTGTTGACAGGTAGTTTAATAAATAAGGATGTTGTTGACAGGTAGTTTAATAAATAAGGATGTGGTTGACAGGTAGTTCATTAAGGTAGGATGTTGTTGACAGGTAGTTTAATAAATAAGGATGTTGTTGACAGGTAGTTTAATAAATAAGGATGTTGTAGACAGATAGTTTAATAAATAAGGATGTTGTTGTCAGGTTGTTCATTAAGGTAGGATGTTGTTGACAGGTAGTTTAATAAATCAGGATGTTGTTGACAGGTAGTTTAATAAATAAGGATGTTGTAGACAGGTAGTTCATTAAAGTAGGATGTTGTTGACAGGTAGTTTAATAAATAAGGATGTTGTTGACAGGTAGTTTAATAAATAAGGATGTTGTTGACAGGTAGTTCATTAAGGTAGGATGTTGTTGACAGGTAGTTTAATAAATAAGGATGTTGTAGACAGATAGTTTAATAAATAAGGATGTTGTAGACAGGTAGTTCATTAAGGTAGGATGTTGTTGACAGGTTATTTGATAAAAAAGGATGTTGTAGACAGGTAGTTCATTAAAGTAGGTTTTTTTAGACAGGTAGTTTTTTAAAGTAGAATGTTGTAGACAGGTAGTTCATCAAGGTAGGATGTTGTTGGGAGGTTGTTTAATTAATAAGGATGTTGTAAACAGGTAGTTTAATAAATAAGGATGTTGTAGACAGGTAGTTGAATAAATAAGGATGTTGTTGACAGGTAGTTTAATAAATACGGATGTTGTCGACAGGTAGTTTAATAAATACGGATGTTGTAGACAGGTAGTATAATAAATAAGGATGTAGTAGACAGGTAGTTTAATAAATAAGGTTGTTGTAAACAGGTAGTTCATTAAGGTAGAATGTTGTTGGGAGGTTGTTTAATAAATAAGGATGTTGTAGACAGGTAGTTTAATAAATAAGGATGTTGTAGACAGGTTGTTTAATAAATAAGGATGTTGTAGACAGATAGTTTAATAAATAAGGATGTTGTAGACAGGTAGTTCATTAAGGTAGGATGTTGTTGACAGGTTATTTGATAAAAAAGGATGTTGTAGACAGGTAGTTCATTAAAGTAGGTTTTTTTAGACAGGTAGTTTTTTAAAGTAGAATGTTGTAGACAGGTAGTTCATCAAGGTAGGATGTTGTTGGGAGGTTGTTTAATTAATAAGGATGTTGTATACAGGTAGTTTAATAAATAAGGATGTTGTAGACAGGTAGTTGAATAAATAAGGATGTTGTTGACAGGTAGTTTAATAAATACGGATGTTGTCGACAGGTAGTTTAATAAATACGGATGTTGTAGACAGGTAGTATAATAAATAAGGATGTAGTAGACAGGTAGTTTAATAAATAAGGTTGTTGTAAACAGGTAGTTCATTAAGGTAGAATGTTGTTGGGAGGTTGTTTAATAAATAAGGATGTTGTAGACAGGTAGTTTAATAAATAAGGATGTTGTAGACAGGTTGTTTAATAAATAAGGATGTTGTAGACAGATAGTTTAATAAATAAGGATGTTGTAGACAGGTAGTTCATTAAGGTAGGATGTTGTTGACAGGTTATTTGATAAAAAAGGATGTTGTAGACAGGTAGTTCATTAAAGTAGGTTTTTTTAGACAGGTAGTTTTTTAAAGTAGAATGTTGTAGACAGGTAGTTCATCAAGGTAGGATGTTGTTGGGAGGTTGTTTAATTAATAAGGATGTTGTAAACAGGTAGTTTAATAAATAAGGATGTTGTAGACAGGTAGTTGAATAAATAAGGATGTTGTTGACAGGTAGTTTAATAAATACGGATGTTGTCGACAGGTAGTTTAATAAATACGGATGTTGTAGACAGGTAGTATAATAAATAAGGATGTAGTAGACAGGTAGTTTAATAAATAAGGTTGTTGTAAACAGGTAGTTCATTAAGGTAGAATGTTGTTGGGAGGTTGTTTAATAAATAAGGATGTTGTAGACAGGTAGTTTAATAAATAAGGATGTTGTAGACAGGTTGTTTAATAAATTAGGATGTTGTAGACAGGTAGTTCATTAAGGTAGGATGTTGTTGACAGGTTGGTCAATAAATAAGGATGTTGTAGACAGGTAGTTTTATAAATAAGGATGTTGTAGACAGGTAGTTTAAAAAATAAGGATGTTGTAGACAGGTAGTTCATTAAGGTAGGATGTTGTTGACAGGTAGTTTAATAAATAAGGATGTTGTAGACAGGTAGTTTAATAAATACGGATGTTGTAGACAGGTAGTTTAATAAATAAGGATGTTGTAGACAGGTAGTTTAATAAATAAGGATGTTGTAAACAGGTAGTTCATTAAGGTAGGATGTTGTTGGGAGGTTGTTTAATAAATAAGGATTTTGTATACAGGTAGTTCATTAAGGTAGGATGTTGTTGACAGATAGTTTCATAAATAAGGATGTTGTAGACAGGTAGTTTAATAAATAAGGATGTTGTAAACAGGTAGTTCATTAAGGTAGGATGTTGTTGGGAGGTTGTTTAATAAATAAGGATTTTGTATACAGGTAGTTCATTAAGGTAGGATGTTGTTGACAGATAGTTTCATAAATAAGGATGTTGTAGACAGGTAGTTTAATAAATAAGGATGTTGTAAACAGGTAGTTTAATAAATAAGGATGTTGTTGACAGATAGTTTCATAAATAAGGATGTTGTAGACAGGTAGTTTAATTAATAAGGATGTTGTAAACAGGTAGTTCATTAAGGTAGGATGTTGTTGGGAGGTTGTTTAATAAATAAGGATTTTGTATACAGGTAGTTCATTAAGGTAGGATGTTGTTGACTGGTTGTTTGATAAATAAGTATGTTGTAGACAGGTAGTTCATTTAAGTAGGTTTTTTTAGACAGGTAGTCTATTAAAGTAGAATGTTGTAGACAGGTAGTTCATAAAGGTAGGATTTTGTTGACAGGTAGTTTAATAAATAAGGATGTTGTAGACAGGTAGTTCATTTAAGTAGGTTTTTTTAGACAGGTAGTCTATTAAAGTAGAATGTTGTAGACAGGTAGTTCATAAAGGTAGGATTTTGTTGACAGGTAGTTTAATAAATAAGGATGTTGTTGACAGGTAGTTTAATAAATAAGGATGTTGTAGACAGGTAGTTTAATAAATAAGGATGTTGTTCACAGGTAGTTCATTAAGGTAGGATGTTGTTGACAGGTTATTTGATAAAAAAGGATGTTGTAGACAGGTAGTTCATTAAAGTAGGTTTTTTTAGACAGGTAGTTTTTTAAAGTAGAATGTTGTAGACAGGTAGTTCATCAAGGTAGGATGTTGTTGGGAGGTTGTTTAATTAATAAGGATGTTGTAAACAGGTAGTTTAATAAATAAGGATGTTGTAGACAGGTAGTTGAATAAATAAGGATGTTGTTGACAGGTAGTTTAATAAATACGGATGTTGTCGACAGGTAGTTTAATAAATACGGATGTTGTAGACAGGTAGTATAATAAATAAGGATGTAGTAGACAGGTAGTTTAATAAATAAGGTTGTTGTAAACAGGTAGTTCATTAAGGTAGAATGTTGTTGGGAGGTTGTTTAATAAATAAGGATGTTGTAGACAGGTAGTTTAATAAATAAGGATGTTGTAGACAGGTTGTTTAATAAATTAGGATGTTGTAGACAGGTAGTTCATTAAGGTAGGATGTTGTTGACAGGTTGTTCAATAAATAAGGATGTTGTAGACAGGTAGTTTAATAAATAAGGATGTTGTAGACAGGTAGTTTAAAAAATAAGGATGTTGTAGACAGGTAGTTCATTAAGGTAGGATGTTGTTGACAGGTAGTTTAATAAATAAGGATGTTGTAGACAGGTAGTTGAATAAATACGGATGTTGTAGACAGGTAGTTTAATAAATAAGGATGTTGTAGACAGGTAGTTTAATAAATAAGGATGTTGTAAACAGGTAGTTCATTAAGGTAGGATGTTGTTGGGAGGTTGTTTAATAAATAAGGATTTTGTATACAGGTAGTTCATTAAGGTAGGATGTTGTTGACAGATAGTTTCATAAATAAGGATGTTGTAGACAGGTAGTTTAATAAATAAGGATGTTGTAAACAGGTAGTTCATTAAGGTAGGATGTTGTTGGGAGGTTGTTTAATAAATAAGGATTTTGTATACAGGTAGTTCATTAAGGTAGGATGTTGTTGACAGATAGTTTCATAAATAAGGATGTTGTAGACAGGTAGTTTAATAAATAAGGATGTTGTAAACAGGTAGTTTAATAAATAAGGATGTTGTTGACAGATAGTTTCATAAATAAGGATGTTGTAGACAGGTAGTTTAATTAATAAGGATGTTGTAAACAGGTAGTTCATTAAGGTAGGATGTTGTTGGGAGTTTGTTTAATAAATAAGGATTTTGTATACAGGTAGTTCATTAAGGTAGGATGTTGTTGACTGGTTGTTTGATAAATAAGTATGTTGTAGACAGGTAGTTCATTTAAGTAGGTTTTTTTAGACAGGTAGTCTATTAAAGTAGAATGTTGTAGACAGGTAGTTCATAAAGGTAGGATTTTGTTGACAGGTAGTTTAATAAATAAGGATGTTGTAGACAGGTAGTTCATTTAAGTAGGTTTTTTTAGACAGGTAGTCTATTAAAGTAGAATGTTGTAGACAGGTAGTTCATAAAGGTAGGATTTTGTTGACAGGTAGTTTAATAAATAAGGATGTTGTTGACAGGTAGTTTAATAAATAAGGATGTTGTAGACAGGTAGTTTAATAAATAAGGATGTTGTTCACAGGTAGTTTAATAAATAAGGATGTTGTAGACAGATAGTTTAATAAATAAGGATGTTGTTGACAGGTAGTTTAATAAATAAGGATGTTGTAGACAGATAGTTTAATAAATAAGGATGTTGTTGACAGGTAGTTCATTAAGGTAGGATGTTGTTGACAGGTTGTTTGATAAATAAGGATGTTGTAGACAGGTAGTTCATTAAGGTAGGATGTTGTTGACAGGTTGTTTAATAAATAAGGATGTTGTATACAGATAGTTTTTTTAATTAGTGACCGTTAACCACATTCTTTAAATATACACTATTGAGCTGCTCAGATTTATTGTAAAGTAATCGGGACAAATCCCATCTGATCTGTGCAGGTTAACCTTTTGTCAATAACAAATGCTTTATGTTTGGCTATAGACAATATGGTATGAACTTAGCTTCAATATCTGACAAACAATTTTGTAACTTGTTTACGTTTTTTAAAATAAAAAGACCCTGCACAAAAAGGTATAAGATTATCAGAGAAATTAAAGCATAACCAATTTTAAATTGAATTATGAATCTGATGTCATTTTTCTTAGAAGAAAAAACGATACCTTATCACTAGTCAACATAAAGAGATGGAAATACATGTTTATGTTATCATTCAAGATGGTCTTCATTACTTACTATGATATCTTACCTTATACAGTTTGCTGTAGTTTTGGATTATATGACTCGTCACCAGTATTTCCAATGTTATATAAGCCAAAGATCTGTTGTTAAAGAAACTGACACATTATGTTTATATATTAACATTTAAATCCAGTAACAATAAAATCTTTGTAGAGATTGGAATTTCATTATAGTGAATATCATAAAAGCTGAAACACTCAGTGGAACTCAACACGGGAGAGATAGAGGAGGCAAGTTCATTCTGTTTTGTTATCCAGACTTTCTCTGTTCTCCGGTAATATCAGGAACAATGTCATTATAAGTTGTCTTGTATTATTTACAAATTGCTTCTCATAGTTCTACCCAGCTTACATTTATCGATTTAGTTTAATATTGTGTTGTTGAATATTTCAGAATAATTTCATTTCATATCATATAAATTTATTGACCATTTCGTTATCTGGTTTTCGCCCATTTACTGGCTTTAGAGATAATGGTAGATTATTATAACTAACAGTACAATTAGGTGCAGTTTTACCTGACTCAGGTAATCTAAATAAATGTCCTCTGATAAGGTTTTATTAGTACTTTAGACGAACTTAGATATTAATGAAATTTCAATTTTAAAGGATTGGCATTTGTTTAATTTCACACAAAAACACAAACTGTAGAGTAATATATCACAATCATATATTAATACAAACAGTTACAATTACAATCAGTATTTTTGACAACAATCTGTTGTAGCATTAACACACTATAAAAACAATATGAAACAGCTGATTAGGACAAAGTTGTTCTCCAACTGGAATAGGCATCGATATTATTTCCAACGACGTTTTCAAAGCATTCAATAAAGTATTCCGAAAACTAGCCATATTGTTGTACTGACGACATTGAACGTAATGCTTACTTCATGCAAACATGTTTAATAATCGTTAGACGAGGACAACATTGCCAGTCATTATAAATTAAATTATTTTTTTCTATCAAAGCATGAGGACATAATGTGGTAAAAAACATGATAACAAATTAGAGTTAGTATCAGTCCGCTTGCTGAAGGTATATAGTTTTCTACAGGTATTCCGATTTCCTACATCATTCCGGAACTTGATATACAGTATATGTCATATGCCACTTTATTGTCATAAACCTTTTTTGAATATATTTTATGATTAATTCAAAAATGGTATATGACACATAGATAAATGATTCTTGAACAATAACACACCATAACGTTTAACACGCCATAACACGCCATAACACGCCACTACACACCATAACACACCATAACACGCCATTACACACCATAACACGCCATAACACGCAATTACACATCTTAACACACCATAACACACCAGAACACGGCATAACACACCATAACACGCCATAACTCACCATAACACGCCATAACACACCATAACACGCCATTACACGCCATAACACACCATAACACTCCATAACACCATAACACACCATAACACGCCATTACACACCATAACACACCATAACACGCCATTACACGCCATAACACACCATAACACGCCATTACACGCCATAACACACCATAACACACCATAACACGCCATTACTGTTTATTTTGTTTGTTGGATATTCTTAGACTTAACAGTAATTGAAGCAAAAAAAACCGTGCCAGGAGACCTTGCAATAATACAACA
Source organism: Tegillarca granosa (assembly GCA_029721355.1). Taxonomy (NCBI): domain Eukaryota; kingdom Metazoa; phylum Mollusca; class Bivalvia; order Arcoida; family Arcidae; genus Tegillarca; species Tegillarca granosa. Next base: position 905,728 of record CM056597.1, on the reverse strand, counting down.
ATTACACGTTATATAACTTGTACATTTTACAGATTCCTGACTACAGACTGACGCTGGGGGATCAATATTGTCGGTGAAATGACAAGGTACATTTTTAGGTCCCTTTTTTCCCCTTTTTATTTGATCATCACTGACAACAAAAACCTGTATGGATTTTTTCGAAAAAAAGTATCCAAAAATTAAGAGAGAGAGAGAGAGAGAGAGAGAGAGAGAGAGAGAGAGAGAGAGAGAGAGAGAGAGAGAGAGAGAGAGAGAGAGAGAGAGAGAGAGAGAGAGAAGGAGAGAGAGAGAGAGAGAGAGAGAGAGAGAGAAAGAGAGAGAGGTATGAAATACTTAAAAGTTTTATCATTCTCCATTTGGTTGCAAATGTTCATTTAGTCAGTCATTATGAAGTCTTCAATATATCACTATGTATAGTAAAATCTATCATTTATAAAGCTAGTACATATTCTTGATCTAAATTCGTATTATTTTACTGATAATTGATATTAATTTTATAAATTTTGATAAAACCAGAGTAAAAACAGATTATTATCTTAAGCGTTAGTTATGTACTTCATTAAAAAGTCCGTGGTATTTGTACAAGCTTTTTTTTACGATATTATTATTGAATAAGTAATTAGAATTTGACATGATCATTTTCTGTTCCGATAATTCGATTTTTCAAAAAAAAAAAAAAAAAAAAAAAAAAAAAAAAAAAAAAAAAAAACGGTTGAATTACTTCTTTTTATTCTAGATCATTTATAAACTACAATATAAAGACTGAGAGATAAGACTTTCCTCTAATTAAGGACAACATCTGTAATTAAACAACAAAAATTACCATTATTTGGGTAATATTCCTCGTCCCAATGTCACACTATATGGCTTTTAAAGGATAAATTATGTAACTTCCTTTTAGTTAATGACTCAGTAAAAAATATCTTAAAATATTTTATCTTTTTTACTTTTATCTTTTAAATAATTAAAACGGCAGCCCAACAATATCATGCTTTTATCTTTATCAGCCTTTGATGTGAGAAATTATAGATATATATCTGGTATTGTTATGAAATATTGAATTCAAAAGTTAGACATGGCGGAACATGAAAACAAATTATTTTATTTTACATATAACGAGTCTAACCACAAAGGCTGGAGATACCAGTGTGAAAACCTCTCAGATACGCCTACATTTGGCCGATTCCTCGATGGTCCAGAGTGTTAAGTTAACCAATGGTGTTTTACGCCAATATTCTTTCAAGTATATCGGGGTATATTTTTGGGTAAGTGGAGGAAACCGGAGTGCCTGGAGAAAACCACCGTTCTTCTTTCTTTTGTTCCTTTACCAAAAAATCGAAAATTAAAGAAATAAAGATAAAACAGGCTATCTATCTATCTATCTATCTATCTATCTATCTATCTATCTATCTATCTATCTGTGTAATTTTCGCTAGTTTCGTTATCTATCTATCTATCTATCTATCTATCTATCTATCTATCTATCTATCTATCTATGTGTAAATTTTGCTAGTTTCGTTATCTATCTATCTATCTATCTATCTATGTGTAATTTTTTCTAGTTTAGTTACCTATCTATCTATCTATCTATCTATCTATCTATCTATCTATCTATCTATGTGTAATTTTCGCTAGTTTCGTTATCTATCTATCTATCTATCTATCTATCTTTGTGTAATTTTGCTAGTTTCGTTATCTATCTATCTATCTATCTATCTATCTATCTATCTATCTATGTGTAATTTTCGCTAGTTTCATTACAATATTTATGATATCTAATGAGTTGTTCAGGTGGCGAATACATGTTTTATTAGAGACTTATTACAATAAACTTACTACCAACATGACATCTTAATCAGCTTACAGGGTTAATGTCTTGTAAAACGATTAGAAAAAATACGTAATCATTTATCCCCGGTCATAAACATAAAATTGTTTTGATGTGATTTATAGAAATATTCTTTTTTAAATTTCAGGGTATGTTACCTTGGTGATTCGTCAGGCATGTTTTGATATAATTACCAGTTCCTTGTAACCCAAGTATTTAGAAATTGATTATTTTTCATCTTTGATATATTTATGGTTTAATCATTCAACCAACCGCAATATAAACCTACGAATGTCTTTAGTTGGTAGATAGAATTATTAAGTAAATGGAAGGTTTTTAAACAATCTGCAGATATGCCGAAATAATTGTGGTTGTCGGGTACGTTGTATTACTTTTTCGAACCATTTCATTCCAATATGGCTATCGTTAACTTACAATATACAATGTAGTTAAAACAAAAATACAGCCATGTGTTTGCATCAGTTAAAAATATATCACGGATAAAAAATATTCTTTTATCTTGTAACAGTTTTATATTACGAAAGCCCATTGAGATCACTTTTGTAGGAGAAAAAAATATAATTAACGCGTATCTTTTGGGTTATTACGTGTAACTTCGCGAATTAACGCGTAACTTCCGCGGATAAACGTGTAACTTTCGCGTTTTTTCGCGTTACTTTCTATATAAACAAGATATATCTGAAAAAATCTTAATGTTATTTACTCAATATAGAATGGAAAAACAAAGAGTAAACTTTGTGAGGTTATATTTTGAACTTGGGTTATCGCATGCTGAAATTTTATGTTCCCTAGCAAGATGGCATAACATCATTATAAGTAAATCAACGCTGAATAGAATATTAAAAAAGTTTAAGTTAACGAGAAGGAAAAATTACTCTGATGTACATGTATGTGATGTTGCTATTTACATCATGGATGAACTTCAGAATTCTGGACAGCGTCATGGCTATAAATGGATGTATAATAAATGCTTACCAGTTGGTTTTATCATTCCTCGTAACACAGTAAACCATCTAATGAAAATCTTGGATCCAGACGGTATTTTAAGTCAGAAAAGGAAAAGGCTTCATCGAATAGCGTCGCGCAGAACACATTTTCTTATAAATCTTATTTCTAAATTGACTAAGATGTCATAAAAAACTATGACCACTAAAATTTTTGATATTAGATTCCAGTAAAAAATAAACCAAGATCTGATGCCTACCCATTTTTTTAGATTCAATATCTTTAAGTAATATGTTTATATGATTAAAAAGAAAAGTAACATTTATTTGATTAAAAACGTTAAAAACTCACGAACACGCATTCTTATTTGACAACAACAAAGCATCGGTTTTTGGCAACTAATTATTCTTCTTACAAAAATTATATAATCTGTTTTTGATATGTCCAAAGGCAAAGTAAATGGTACTGCACCTGTTTGCAAAGTTAAAATAATTGTTACAATTAATTGATTATAAGTTCAATTGGAACTTTACGCATCCGCAGTAATGCGTGTAAACTCTACGGTGTTGCACATGTTCTACATATACAAAAAAAATGTTTTATAATAAACGCATAGCGTATATGTTAATTAAACATGAGTGGACATAATATTCAAGACATGCAAATTTCATTGTCACACTTCAGTGTAGAATGAGTTATATGCTGTACACCTGGTCAACTGACTATGTGACCATCGGATCAAATTCAAAATAATCAGTGCTATATAAAGCTTCAGACCGATGGTCAGATAGACGTTGAACGGTAGATGATGGTACTAGGACAATGTCTATTTGTTCGGTATTTAGCTCATTATAGTTATTGCTATTTAACGTAATATAATCTAAGCAAAATATAAATGAATATTATTTTTCTTAAAATTTATTTTCCTCTGTATTGCCTACTTTTTCTTTCACGATTTGATCTTTAACGCATTCTGAAGATACCTCTTCTAGAATTATCCATTGTTCAACTGGCAGTCAAACCTACCTTAACCGCTTTTTATGACGCGATTCGCGTTTATTCGCGAAGTAACGCGTTATTTCACGAAAGTTTCGCGTTTATTCGCGAAAGTTTCGCGTTTATTCGCGAAAGTTACGCCTTCACTTGCGAGAGTTTCGCGGTTATTCGCCAAAATTACGCGTAATAACACGTTATCTTTATTATTTTCTTCTACGAAAGTTATATTATATTATGTTGTTATGTTCTTTATAATGCCGCTCAAACTACAATGTTAGGGGATGTCTAGTGATATAATCAAAAAGTACGCAATGACTGAACAGAATATAACTCTCGTTATGTTTCCATGGCTGACAAGTTTTTCTGCTTACATCATTTTTTCAGAAAATTTTATTTATCATTTTCTAACTGTATATATTCAGTTAATTAGCATGACTCGGTTGCAATCTAGTCATACGCCGCACCGAGGCATTAACTTGGATTTTTAGATTTTAAAAAAAAAAAAAAAAAAACCGTTTAAACAAATACTTTGTTATTTAATTAAGGGTAGGTAACAAGCAATAATGGTTAATCTTGGAGCGATGCCATCATGTGTCTGTAATTAATTTTACTTGTCTTTGTTATTGCAATTGCTCCACCAGCTAGCAAAATGAGTATTTGGGGTGAAATAGACTATTTTACTTACATAATATAGACATTCTGATCGTTTATCAGTTGGATATTTCAACTGGGTACCTACTCCAGGATATTGAGACAGATATTGAAATTTATCATTCAACATAAATCATTTAAACACGTTATATATACAACACGGTCTGTAAGTTTATTTAAGTGACCAGTAGGGATATGCGATGATAGGGTGTAAGACAATAGGCGTTATTAGAAACCGGGTCAAATGACGTCACAATACAATTGTCCTTTCTGACGGCAACGTCTGTTAATTTTCTGTCACATTTCTAGAAAACCTGTTGTATCGGGGTATAAAATCAAACCAGACTTACAGATCTAATCTAAATGAATTATAGCCACAATTCTATAAAATTTGTACATCATGTACATCATGTTCAAAATAATAATTCTGCTGCTGATAAAAATCTTTATCCCGGTGTACATTATGGTTTGAATATCTTTTAACCAATGAAAATCAAGTCTAACAGATGGTAATGTCACAGGACGGAAAATAATATATGAATCATGTTTACATATTACTCGAACGATACCTGGTGGCGTGTTTCTATTTAGGAGTAGATTAATATTTATAATACAGCTCTAGCTGGTTTTGAAATGGAAATATCAAAGGCAGCGTAAAATATCTCCATTAAAATATCAACATGTTGTCTATCTAAACCGTATTACTTTGAATATTTTTGGAACAACTGATTGATTTCATTATAAAATATATTGTAAAATACGTGTAACGTTGGTACATGAATGTATTTGTCTTCATTTTATCATTACAGAACTATTGTTGCGGATGATATATTTAAGGTGCTTTGGCTTTGTCACATAGTATAAGGTCATGTAAGGTACATCCTCTAATTTGAAGTGACATTTATCAAGGTGTTTTTACTCGGAAAAAATAAATGTTTCTCAGTTTGTAATATAATATCTTCAATTTGTAAATGAAAAATATATGTATTTATCTGTAATTATTATGTATTTACCTGTAATTTATGATTTATTATCTGTAATTTAGGATTTATTTACATTTATAACGATTTATTTACTCATGATGACGTAATTACCAATGATGATGTATTTCTCTGTAATTAATGATTTATTTATCTTTATCATATACTTAGTACTGAATATGTAGTTTCTGCATGCTAATATACGGCTAAAATCCTGTGATCCATATCACCGACCGCACGTGCCCGGTCGGAAAAGCCGTATCACCGGTCTGATATCGATATCAGACCGGCTACTTGGAACAAACGGATCTTATCCAAAACTATATTTATTCTTTCGAAACTCCTCGGACGGCATCATTTGTTCTTACAAAGGTTCGCCCAGCTGAGGTGGAATATTGTATATAGCAGACGTTTTGTTTGTAAACAAAAGGTTTAGTTTGCAACCCGTCATATAGTCCTCTCAGCGACATCAGTCAGCGTGGAATGCAGAAGGTGTTTAGGTTATAAGCTGTAAAGGGGCCCAAAATCATAAACAAGGTCTGCCTCAACGTATCTTTGTCATATTTTGATGACAACCTTTTTACACGATGTCTAGAAATCTAATAAATTAACTACAGACGTACCATTTGAAATAGAGCTTTCTCATATAGGAAAATTTCTTGAGTTGAAATTATTTTAGGAATGCACTTTTCATCACATTTATGAAAGTTAATATTTTTTACATTCTGTATGTAATACATGCATCTGTTCTACATGTTGAAATTTTAGATATATGATAAACAGAATAAAACATGGCAAAATCCCATATCATATGCCATATCAGACTGAGACTTCAATATCAGACCGAGGGCTTTAGCCCGATGTCTGATATTGAAGTCTCAGTCTGATATGGCATATGATATGGATTTTGCCATGTATTATTCTATATGTAATTTATGATGTGTTTATTTGTAATTTGTGACGTATTTATCTGTAATTCATGATGTATTTATCTGTAATTCATGATGAATTTATCTGTAATTCATGATGTATTTATCTGTAATTTATGATGAATTTATCTGTAATTCATGATGTATTTATCTGTAATTGTGATGTGTTTATCTGTAATTTATGATGTACATATCTGTAATTTGTGATGTATCTACCTGTAATTTATGATTTACTTATCTGTTATTTATGATGTATTTATCTGTAATTTATGATGTATCTACCTGTAATTTATGATGTACTTATCTGTAATATATTAAAAAGGAAAAGAATGATTTGTATCCTTATTGACATCGTGAAGGTGAATATAAATATTATTAGTGTTATTAATATTGTTTATAACTTTGTTCTAAATCTTAGATAATTCAAACATTGACTGAGGTTTCGACTCGTAAATGTTTTTGTCCTGCGAAATCTAAAATCTAGACAGTACAAGACATTTCTAAGCAATCTACCGGAAGATGACAATAAATAGGATTCAAAAACAATCAATCATTTAACCCTCTCAACAATCCATCATGTCATTGCTATCAATATGATGAGTATTACGATGATATTATGGGTCAAGATTAAAGCTAAATTACCCCCCCCCCCCAACAACAACAACAACATAAGAAATAATACACCCAGAAACACCATAACACATAACAAGTACAATCACGTGAAAAATAATACTTTGAAATTTTATTTCGAATTTTTTTAATGATTCAAAATAGCCGGGAATTAAAAAGTTTCAAAAATATCTATCTATCCATCCATCTATCAATCTATTAAAAAACCACGCCAAGTTAATCATGAAATAATTAATCATGAGAAATCAAGTTATTTGAATCTAAGGTGTGTGTGTGTGTGTGTGTGTGTGTGTGTGTGTGTGTGTGTGTGTGTGAATGTACAATGTATGTAGGATATATATCACTTTTCCCTTTGCTATATTTGAACTTAGAACATCAGACACATGCCGGGTTGTTGATTTGTAAGATACTTAAATATAGCGATGCCAAAGCAAAGGGAGATAACTCCAAATTTAATGGCAGCCATCCCTGTTTGATGGCACTGAGGGGTCACTTTTACCATTGATTACGCGATAAATCTGACCTTATGGTTCCGAACAACAATAGATCTTGATGCCTTTAAGTTTTTCGGTTGTGTTTGAGAAAGACGTAAGCAAACGAAAGCAAATTGAAAGGTGAATCTGCGTTTATTAGGTTTTAAATCGAAGGCACGTATCATATCACCTTTTTTTTACTGCATTGATTAAATAAAAATCCATTAAGAAAATGTAATTTTATTGAGGACAACATGTAAAATATTGAGGTTTTTTAACATTACCACCTTGCAGCCTCGCCAAGTTTTCAGTTCATCTTGGCTGCGCCCATGAAAATGTCAACAAACCCGATTGCCTGATGTTTTAATGGTCCCAATTGTATTAACAGGTATTCCTACCATAGCTTTATTTGTTGTTTTATAATTTATATCCCATAAGGTTACAAAACTATGATGCATTTAAAAATTAAGAAGTTTGTCAAGAATGATTATGTACTGAATATATTTTCTGAAAAAATATATGTGGACACATGTCATTGTGACATACCGGCACGGAGAGGGATATTACAATATTGATATTATATTTGGACATATGGACAGGGATCTATTGTGAACTTAAGTAATAATAAGTATGGATACTGTATTTCCCCCGAGAGATTTTATTCACAGAAATAATACTATGATATGAACCCCATACCGGCATACGTCCATAGATATATTGTTATCAAATAAAAACAGAGCTTCGACTTTGGGTGGGTAGGAGAGGAGGGCTCAAATCTTCACTATGTCATAATAATCTTTATTTCTAACTATGGTTCCTTTAATACAGACAAGTGACAAATGTATCATATATCATGGCATTTCTAAGAATGAAAACTGTTTCCTTTTAAAGAAAAGTTTTTGTCAGATGTTGTAGTAGTGTACAAACAATATATTTAATTAAGCTTTAATTATACTTGCTTCCCATAAAGCAGACTTTTCTTGCCAAAAATATTTAGAATTAAGTAAGGGTTATTGAATAAAATTATATCTAAATAAATCAGATAAATAAAATAAATTGTATATATTTTACAAATTTTGGAAACTTTTACTTCTGATTATCCACACACTCTGACACAGATTTCATGCTCCACTTTTTCATATTTTTTTTCTCCAGATATTTGGTCCTTGATATAGACAATTTTGCTGTCAAATCTATTTCCAAGATTAGATCGAAGAACCGTTTTGACATATTTTGTAGTTTCAGTGACCACCACCCCACTTTTTCCCCACAATTATTTGAAATTTTTTGTCCAAAGTTGGCTGAAAATTGATGAGAAATGTTGAAAAAATTATAATTTTGTTGCATTTTATTATTACTTACCATTTGTAATGGCAAGCCATATTCTACACTGTTATTGTTACATGAACTTTTTTAATTTCCAAAAGCCGCAAGTTTATTTTTGGTTTTAAGATTTTTTAAAAAATATAAAGAATGAAGATAATCACAAAAAGTCAAGTTTATTTTATTTTCCAATTATTTCACTTTCAAAACTAATTTTTGTAGAGAAGTCAAAGTGAATTATAGGCCCTAAAATATCTGTGACATTTTACATGTATATATATGCATCCCCCCTCACCCCCCCCCCCCCCCCGTTTTTAAAAAAATTCCTAAAATGAAAAGGAATAAAGATATTTGGAAAAACTGAAGTGTTTTTTGCTTCTTATAAGCCAAAGAATCCAAATTTAATGTCGAAATATCAATAAATATGCTTTGAAAATTTACTTTTGCAACCCTATTAAATGTAAATTGATGTGTCTTAGGGCTATTTGAAAATCCATACATTTTAGTTCTGTCCTTTACATTCGGCAGTGTCAGTTTATCCTATGCCATTTAAAACATTAGGTCCGACGTTAAACCATGATCGTTATCCATTTTCCAAGTTAGAATACACTAAAGGGGAATAACTCTAATTTGTTTACTTCCGTGATCCGCGATCTGTCACTTGTGACCGTTGGACTAATGGAATGCACTTACAGGGTTGAGCGGATACGTTATGATTTTTAAACTCTGACAGTCGGATAACAATGGTGATTTTAAATGTCGGAACACTGAATTTAGGAACGCCAACCACATTTTTGGCTACAACTATCTTATTGGGGATTTTTACATACGGTTTCTATCTCGTCATATGGTTTATTTTCCGTTATCGTTCCCTAAGAAAAACATTCGAAAGACACGGTGTTCCAGGTCCCGATGGTAGACACTGGCTATACGGACATCTCCATTTGGTATATATTCTCTCTCTCTCTCTCTCTCTCTCTTCTTCTTCTCTCTCTCTCTCTCTCTCTCTCTCTCTCTCTCTCTCTCTCTCATCAGTAGTTAACGTCTCGTTCATTCACAGCGGCAGATTGGAAACAAACAACATATACATAGGAACTTAGGAAGTCATTAAATTTAGCAACTTCAGTATGCATTTATTACATCAGAAAGTGTTTCTCAGTTCCGGAAGTCCGAACATTTCAGGTAAAGGAGTTGTCGGTTTCCTTAGATACCGAAGAATACGAACTGCAGCAATACCGTGTGTATAGCATAGTACGAATGCACTATTGATCATTCATCGAGAGTAGTGTAATATATTTTAGTCTTTCTACAAATTTCATGTAATCTATAGTTATGTCTAATTAAAAACTTGATCACACACACACACACACACACACACACACACACACACACCGGCACTAAAAATGGTAATAGTGATAAATTTAAACTTTTGTCAGACACGACTATACGTGAGCGTTCAAAATTTCCAAAATGTGTCCTAACTTTTCTATGAATGAGACAAAAATTGTAAAAGAAATTAAAGTAAGACAATTTAAATGATTTAATAATAATTTTGCCAAATAAGAAAAGCTCCTAGATTTAAATAATTTTTTTTTAATTCGAGTAAAATTACTAATGATTGTATTCCATCACGGCCAGTCGGTTCTTCGGTTAATTATTCCAAATCAGTCTGGTATTAATATTATTACATAATATATATTTTATGTCCTTTCTTCCCACATATTTTTGTCAAAATGGCATTTAACAGTTTCATGATCGCTGTATAGCAAATTGCACAGTAAGAAGATGATGATATCGATTACAGGTGAAGGAATGTGTCTAATATTTAACATCCTACATGATATTAACCGACTTTGATTATTGATAATCTTTTAATTACTAGTGTGTGAGATCATTATGTAAATCCAATGTAAAGAAATAATGATAAACATTTTTCGTAAGAAATAAAGAACATTTGATCAGTTGTTGCATACATTCTATCGTGATTTTACTTGTTAATAATTAATAATCAGAGACAATTTTTAAATCCCCGTTTTTGTTATAGTTTGAAATTTCGCAAATAAAAGCATTTTGTGAAACTATTATTGGTAATACTGTTAATTCAAGTTATAGAAGAATAATTTTATAAGAAAATGTAGTTTAGATGAAATAAAAAAAATTATATACGACACGAGAGTACTATTATTATTATTATTATTATTATTATTATTATACACAAATTTCAAGTAGATTCACGTTTTCTTCCTGTGACGTACACCGAAATCGAGAACAACAGCATGAAGTCGACCTTTTTTACTTTCTTGAATTGGTTATTTTGCAGTTGCCGTCAAGAAGTGTGGACCGATTGAAGCTTGGACAAAAGTTCACAGATACATATAAACGATATTACAGATTCTGGGTTGGTCCGTTAAGGGCAAATATAATACTTATACACCCCGAGACTGTCAAGTTAGTGTTAAAATCATCAGGTAATACATCACGATTGTTATGAAAAATGTAATTTTTTTTAGGTCGAGTTACTGGTTTGGTGACAATGAATTACGCGAATTTGATTAACTTAAATAAGGTTTGTTATTTTTCCATTATTTCAGCCTAGTCTTATGTGGAAACTGTGGTCTTTCGTTACGACTAGACCGAGGACACAATGTAACTGAACATATTAAAAGTTCATTGTGTTTTCATTCAAAAAATGTCACAAACCTGAGGCAAAACAAATCCTGCTTCAACACAGGGATTCCGATAGTAAATAAGTCATGTACGATGACTTCCAAGTGAAGTCTATTTCGTTTATAATCTCATTACTTAAACTTAGTTATTTCTTTTCTTAAATTACAACCCATACAACTATAGTTTTCACTTGTATAAAAAGTTAAACGCGATATGGCGATCTCCATCTTAACATTAAAACCACTAAGTATCACGTGCCTCTAAATAAAGTCCAACAGTCATTTTGGTTCACATTTCAACCAAAAACCTCTTTATAAAGATAATCTGTCCATAAAATCTATATAAATTTATGTTAACTTTCATGGGTGGTTCTTATATACAGGTTTTACTGTATTACCTTGGTTTTGGTTATGATGCTGATATACAAGTTTATTTGTGTGTCTATATTTAATTTTTATCATTATAATTATAAATCGTTGACTTACTCTTTTTTTGTAAATTCCAGAACCAAAGCCAAAGGGATTTGGCGGAGCTTACAGACATGCGTTGCCATGGTTAGGGGAAGGACTTTTACTTTCAGATGGGGAAAGGTGGAGCAGAGCGAGGAGACTACTGACTCCGGCTTTCCATTTTGATGTGCTACGACCGTATGTCAGTATTTACAATGAAGCAGTGAACACTCTTCTGGTAAATTGATTTTTATATGAGAGAGAGAGAGAGAGAGAGAGAGAGAGAGAGAGAACTTAAAATATTAATAATGACACACTGATTGCAATTGAACTTGTCAGCATACCATGTGTTACTTTATAAAAGTTATGAATAATTATTTCCATTTTTCCATTTTTTTGAGTGACCTGTTCTACAACGACGTTATTTCTGAAATATACGTAAAAGTTTTCCAACACATTTAACACAAACGACTTGGGATGTTGATCACATGACACGCTGGTAATTCAAAAATTACAATTCAAATTGTCACTTTAAAATTAGCTTTTACCGTTACCTTTAATTCAATAGTTATAACAGTTATTAATCAGACACCGTTTTTCTTTTCAGGAACAAGTAGAGAAATATTCATTGTCTGGAGAATCATTTGACATATTTGAACCAGTTAGCTTGTGTACATTTGATATCATACTGCGTTGTGCATTCTCTTACCAAACCGACTGTCAGTTGTCAGGGTATTTATATACATTTTAACATATAGTGTGTGTGTGTGTGTGTGTGTGTGTGTGTGTGTGTGTGTGTGTGTGTGTGTGTGTGTGTGTGTTTAAGCGTACATTCTTTAGTTGTAAATATTTTCCTGTGAACTGTAACTGAACTGTGGCAGAAAAAAAATAGCTTGTTCAACTTTTCCGTCCACATCATTACACAAGCATCTTTGTTACGTCGGAAGACAAGATCTACAGGAACTTCTATTCCAAGTAATTAATAATAAAGATCACACTAGGAAAATTTGTTACGGAAATAGTTCTCCAATGGAGGAATACACTTTTACGTTTTGTGTGTGTGTGTGTGTGTGTGTGTGTGTGTGTGTGTGTGTGTGTGTGTGTGAGAGAGAGAGAGAGAGAGAGAGAGAGAGAGAGAGAGAGAGAGAGAGAGAGAGAGAGAGAGAGAGAGAGAGTCCTATTCTAGTTTTTCATTCATTTATTCCATATGGGTTTTTTTTACAGCCAAGGTCATCCATATGTCAAGGCCGTTAGAGAGATAACGGAGTTATGGAGTGAAAGATCAAGGTAAAGTAACAGTAGTATCTCGGCCGGGGTTTGTAATAAGTATATAAAACACTGGCTCAAGTTTGTCATAGAAACCTTATATAAAAAATATTATATTGATAAATTTAGCATATCAGGTCTCAGTCATGTAATGTGACGGATGTATAATTAACCGTTGTCATTTTATTTTTATTAATTAACTTTTTTTTAGAGTTTCTTACACTTTCTAAGGAGTATATATCGCAAACAATTCGTTACCCTTTATCTGAAACTAATTTTTCACGCTTTATTTGAAGACCTACAAATACAACAATTTTCTTTTTTATTTATGGACTTGCATGAAAGTTTATTGCCCTTTATTCGAAAACATGTTAAATTGCCCGTTTTTAAATTTTAATCAAAATCTGGCATAAACAACCGGCCATATTATTCTTTATTCAGAAATATTATATCACCAGATTACTGCCCTTTTATAAGAGGCATATAAAAAGACCAGATAATTATCCTTTATTTGGAGACTTATATCAAACGATAAGTTTGATTTACTTTTTTTTGGTGACAGAATAGAGAATTCATTATTCTTTATTGCGAGACTTACAAAAAACTGCCAGCATGTTACCTTTTTCAAAGGCTTTTTAAATTGCCCTTTATAGCTCTTTTTTCAAAGACTTACACTTATGAAAAAGGCAGTTTATTCCTTTATCGGAGACATATTAAAAATCTGCAAGTTTAATTTACTCAGATACTTCTATTAATAAGCAGTTTGTTATCCTTTAATCAGTATTGCATGAGGTTTTACGTCCAAGTCAAAATATTTCACTTATAACCAGCTAAAGATGAAGTGGCAGATATTTTGACTTTTTTGTTGCGCTAAGGACAATGGGCAGGGAGGGTTCTTCAGCGTGCAACGCCTTCCGTGACACCGGATATCAATTTTAGGGTCTCCTGGGAAGGACCCCGTGAATTTCATTTCTAATTGCCGAGTGCTTGGTAGAAGAAGTCACTACCAATTTTCAAATCTTGGTCAGATTCGGCTGGGTTTCGAACCCCGACCTCCCACCCGAAGCAAGCACTCTACCAACTGAGCTACCGTAGTAACAACAGTTAGGTACATGTATATAATTCTTGTTACAGAAATCCTTTAATGTACCCTGATATTGTTTACTACCTAACTCCTAGTGGCAGGAAATTTGTAAAACAATGCAACTATGTTCATCGTATTGCGGAAGATGTGATTGACAAAAGAAAAGAATTCTTGGTAAGATTTCTCTCTCTCTCTCTCTCTCTCTCTCTCTCTCTCTCTCTCTCTCTCTCTCTCTCTCTCTCTCTCTCTCTCTCTCTCTTATGTACACTTACTTTAAACTATCTACTGTTACTATTTATTATGGAAAAGTTCGTGAGCAGTTAATTCTGTAATGTACTTGAATTTTCCTTCTCTAAAGTGATTAAATTCTGATATTTACTACTATTCCCGGTATTTACAGTATAAATGAATCTTTATTTATCAACCTATGCCTATTTCTGTATTTAACATTTTGTAAATTGTTTATGTAACCAGGACAACAATGACGTATCAGAGAGGAAGTGTTTGGACTTTTTGGATATATTACTAACAGCCAGAGACGAAAATGGATTGGGTCTTACCAAACTTGAAATCCGGAATGAAGTGGATACCTTTATGTTTGAGGGTAAGTGGTTTAAACTCGTGTTTTACAAATAGAAATCTGCAACTGAAACACATGTATTTGGCAATAGATAATACAACCAAGAACATAACATAACAGCCAACTAGCAGAGGTAGCTGAGTTGAGTAATAGTGGTTTATGCCCAGTCAAGAATTTTTCACTTAAATCGAGATGATTAATTCTGGGATAGTGGATGAAACCGGAGTGCCTGTAGAGAACCACCAACCTCCGGCAAGCAAACCGACATACTTTCTCACACAAGGGTCTGTCGGAGTGGGACAGGCACCGTTATTCGTAAGCGCGTGCTTTAGACAACTCTGACCCCTAGGCCCCAATTAATAGAAGGAAAGAGGGAAACATTAACTTAAGAATCCCGAACATGGACGGACACTGGAGTAAATGTTCAATGCTATTGTAACAGCACTATTAGAAATAACCTAAAATCACATTATTTTACAACAATTATTCATAAATACGCCTACGAAAAAACGGCCTCTTTTTACAGCAACTCTTGCATATAATCATTTTTGAAAATTGAATTATTGAAGGTCATGACACCACAGCCAGTGCCATTTCCTGGATTTTGTATTCATTGGCTGAAAATCCGAAGCACCAAGAAAAATGTCGGAATGAAATAGACAAGATCTTAGAGGGAAGGGAATCTGATAATATAGAATGGTATGTATAAGATCAATATAGCTATTACTGATGTAATTAGGGCATAAGAAGAAAGTAACAACTGAGAAACATGTACTTGGCAATGAACAATACAACCCAAAAAAAACACGATAGGAGGAACCGAAAATCGCTAAGACAAGACAAAAAAGTCATAAACCTTCCTACTTCAGATGAGCACTTGAGTAAAGTCTAGAGTGGCACTGGAGTAAAGTCTAGAGTGGCACTGGAGTAAAGTCTAGAGTGGCACTGGAGTAAAGTCTAGAGTGGCACTGGAGTAAAGTCTAATGTGGCACTGGAGTAAAGTCTAGAGTGGCACTGGAGTAAATATCCCGTGTTGTATTAAAATAAATGTCCAGTGTTGTATTAAAATAAATGTCCTGTGTTGTATTAAAATAAATGTCCAGTGTTGTCTTAAAATAAATGTCCTGTGTTGTATTAAAATAAATGTCCAGTGTTGTATTAAAATAAATGTCCTGTATTGTATTAAAGTAAATGTCCTGTGTTGTATTAAAATAAATGTCCATAAAATAAATGTCCAGTGTTGTATTAAAATAAATGTCCTGTGTTAGATAAATGTCCTGTGTTGTATTAAAATAAATGTCTAGTGTTGTCTTAAAATAAATGTCCTGTATTGTATTAAAATAAATGTCCTGTGTTGTATTAAGATAAATGTCCTTTGTTGTATTAAAATAAATGTCCTGTATTGTATTAAAATAAATGTCCTGTGTTGTATTAAAATAAATGTCCTGTGTTGTATTAAAATAAATGTCCAGTGTTGTATTGAAATAAATGTCCAGTGTTGTATTAAAATAAATGTCCTGTGTTGTATTAAGATAAATGTCCTGTGTTGTTTTAAAATAAATGTCCTGTATTGTATTAAAATAAATGTCCTGTGTTGTATTAAAATAAATGTCCTGTGTTGTATTAAAATAAATGTCCAGTGTTGTATTAAAATAAATGTCCTGTGTTGTATTAATATAAATGTCCTGTATTGTATTAAAATAAATGTCCTGTGTTGTATCAAGATAAATGTCCTGTGTTGTATTAAAATAAATGTCCTGTATTGTATTAAAATAAATGTCCTGTATTGTATTAAAATAAATGTCCTGTATTGTATTAAAATAAATGTCCTGTGTTGTATTAAAATAAATGTCCTGTATTGTATTAAAATAAATGTCCTGTGTTGTATTAAAATAAATGTCCTGTGTTGTATTAAAATAAATGTCCAGTGTTGTATTAAAATAAATGTCCTGTGTTGTATTTAAATAAATGTCCTGTGTTGTATTAAGATAAATGTCCTGTGTTGTATTAAAATAAATGTCCTGTATTGTGTTTAAATAAATGTCCTGTGTTGTATTAAAATAAATGTCCTGTGTTGTATTAAAATAAATGTCCAGTGTTGTATTAAAATAAATGTCCAGTGTTGTATTAAAATAAATGTCCTGTGTTGTAGTTTTATTGTACTCCAAATCCCACTTATTTCACAACCAGTCGTCCATAACTTAGCACTTTTTGATATTAAACAAAAACCTTACATTTACAACATTTACATGTATAGGTAATCGATACAAATACTAGGAAAACGCAATAGGTATAGTTACCATGGTTACATGATAAAGTCTTTGGTTTTTAAATAAAATGCTTATATTATTTCTAAATTGCAAAAATGTTTGAAATGTTTCAAGATGATGAGCTCAATTATATATGCATTTAGAATTTGGTTTCAGTAACATGATAGCAATATTTAATTTACATTGCTGTATGTTACATAATGTTTGGATATAATAGACTATACAACAAGCGGTAAATATTAAGCTTATTGTGTTTGCTTACTGTTACTGAAAAAAATAGAAACAAGATTTGTTATTTCAAGTTAATTGCAAAAAAGTTGGCGGATTATATGACTTGAGATAATTAAAAAAGGCACTTATGTTATATTTTCTCTTGATTACAAAGCTGCGTATTACCAGTCCAAAATCTCATTTTATGTTTTAAATTGTTGCCTTACGCCAATTCTGATCGAACAAGTGTCCTAACCCTGAATCCATTTTAGGTATTGGGTTACTGTATACTTTTAGAACAATGTGTTTATATTTCAAGGGACGATTTACCTAAGCTAGAGTACTTATCGATGTGTATAAAGGAAGGTATGCGTTTACATGCTCCAGTACCATTTATACAGAGAGTTGCTACTAAAAGTATAACAATTGATGGTAATACTTTCCCTGCAGGTACCCCATTATCAGTCAACATCTATAGTTTACACCATAACCCCGAGGTTTGGGAGGATCACGAGTTATTTAAACCTGAGAGATTTACAGAGGACAATTTCTCAAAGATGGACTCGTTTGCATACTGTCCGTTTTCTGCTGGACCAAGGTATAACATTTTGGATATAATCAATTAAGTGTTTAATGTTATGTAATGGTATGTTAATTTACTAATATGTTACCTTACCGCTGTTACTAGTACAGGTTTTCCAAAACTGCAGCATGAGCCCCGATAAAGGAGTGGTCTGTAACACGTGTTTAAAGTTCACAACGATTTAACCACCTAGGTTCGAATCCCACTCATGCAGATACAAGTGTTAGAACGCTTGTCAGTTTGCTTGCAGAAGATTTGTGGTTATTTCATCATTTTACACATGTTCGTGTCAACGATCGGTGGTTATTTCATAATTTTACTTGTCAATGATCGGTGGTGATTTTATCATTTTACATGTCAATGATCGATGGGTGGTAATCTATGTATTCTGCATGTCTTTAACCGCTAAAGACCTGGTTATAAGTGGTATTTGAGTTTACTGGAGTTAAACACCATTACAGCACTACATTCCACTCCAAAACTGTATTGAATTGAATAAAACTTTAATGAACACGTTGAGACTGTATATTGTGACGTTTGTTTATATTTCAAACCATTATGAATGCAATATTTATTAATTTATTCATTGATGATTTGAACGTGTTATTTGTTTTTAGAAATTGTATTGGACAGAATTTTGCACGAAATGAAGAAAAGGTTGTCCTTGCTAAAATCCTGCACAGGTTTGTAATAACATATAACTTGATTACTGTTAAATAAACAATGTATTAATTTACGATGTTTAGGTGCACATTCTAACCCTCGAATTTTTATGTTAACAGACAGTAAATATTATTGTTCCAAACAAATAAAAGATAATGAACACAGAAATCATGAATTTATTACAGTGTCTTTGTCTGTCTTGGTACGAACGTCTTTCGGACAGATCATAGACTGAGGAAGTTTGTAAGTTCGTTTGTCTTTTTTGGGGTACTCCGGTTTCTCCGGACTAGGACATAAAATACCATTGCCTTACTTCATATATTACATGAATTCTGATATTTCTTAAATCAAGTCATTTGTGTTGATATTTGTAGAGTGTTTAGAATGTGTCTATATTAATCAGTAAGAATATTGGTTTATTGTTCGTTTCAGATATAAGTTAGAGACAGATCCAGACCATAAGGCTGTTAAGAAAGTTGCAGCAGTTATGAGAGCAGAGAATGGTATAAGGTTGTTCTTTAGACGTCGTGTGTAGGTTGTTACTACAGATGAATGGATTAATTATACAGCTACATATTGTCCTAATTACTTTTTCTCAACAGTATATTTTTGTTAACTCTGCATGTAAGTGAGAGTGTGTAATCTTCATTTACATAAGCAATGATTTTGAACTTCATTTGAGAGCATTGTATAAAAGCTATAGATGCCGTTCATAATGGTGGTTGTATTATACACGCGGTCAACATGGCTGTTGGAATAAGTTGAGATACATGTCGTACACTGGAGCCTGTAATAAAAGTAAAATAATATTGAAAACAAGCGAAATGTTAATGTTACCATCGAACTAGCAAGAATTAGTGATTATATTGCTATAAAATCCATTTCTTTGTCAATCAAACTCCCAAGAGCCTTTTGCTTTGCAAGGCAGTGGAAATCACTCAGCCACTGAATTGTCTAGAAATATAGCGTTTTTAGTGCTATAAACTTCAATTGTCGTGCAAAGCAAACTGAAATTCGCGCGCTAGCTTTGCACAGCAATGGGTTGTTTAAGCATTGCAGTAGTTACATTAACATATTATAAAAAATCTTTTTTAAGCCCATACGACGTGTAGTAACAGTCGCTGGAACAGCCAATAAATGACGTCACAGATCATGCACATTTTATGCATAAGCAAACAAATTCTAAGTCACGTGATTTATTGTAATTATGGCTTATAACTATAAACGCTCTCGTAGATAGTTTGATAGTATACTGTTAAACATATGATTTACTTGTAATTGTCATATTGTCAGATCTAGGTTTCAACAGATAAAGAGAACTACTATTGTTAAAATCAATTTATTTGGATGTTGAATTATGCAATTTTGTAAATATAAAATATTTTATCATGATTGTAATAGTAAATTGGTATGTCTGTCCGTTATTAACAAAAATGATCTCTTAAGGGATTAAGAACTAGGAGTTTTACGTTGAAATTGTGATTTTTGTATCGGAAATGATGTCCGCGGTGACAAAATATACACTTAATATCTGCAACCAAACTGCCATTTGCCTGGTTTCTAACATGTAAAATTAATAAGATTTCCGTTACTAATTGGAAGGTAAATAAACTATGCCAGTCTCAGTAAAAGTTCTCCTTTTTCATTCAGAATTTTGTGTGCAATGGATATATATTTCTAAAGATGGCTGAGATGCGATACCGCTGAATCCATTTACCACAGTATACTGTTGAATTTGTTTAATACGTGTTCTGTGTCATGATTTTGTTCAATTAAAACTTGATAAATTTATGATATTACAATTTATATATATCTTAATTGGTTTTGAAATTACAATCTTGCCAAATTAAACTGCATAATGATATTTTGTATTAAAAAACTAATTGTGCTATATTGTATATAAACTTTACCTATACAACATACATGTACTATTATTGTACTAATAAGGACCGAAATACTTTATTAATATACGGTATTCTGTTTTTTTCTGGTGTATAAACAGAGAAAAACAGTATATCGGTTATACCATATATCTTGAGTTCTATTTTTTTGTGATTGGTAGTTTCAGTATAAGTTCAGAAGTTATGTTACCTATATGCTGTTGTGTGTTTTACTATGATATTACTAATTTTTGTAGGCCCTAATGTGAAGGATTAAGATGTCAACGTTTGTTTTAAACTATATTATTGCATTAAACATAAAATTTTTAATAAGAACTGCTTCATTGCTATCTAAAATTCTTCATGGAAGGACATTAAAACGAGTTGTGAGGTCGAAAACAAAGTTTTTTTTTATAATTTATAATATATATAGGCCAATGTGACCTTCCATTGCAACAAAACAAAGGATTATTGTATGTTGAAATAAGTTTGTGATAGCTGATTTTAGATAAGGTAATTACTATGTTGTTGTATTTTGTTTATAATTTTGTTTAATTTTGATAATAGTTAATCAGTAATTTTTGTATATTTATATTAAAATTTTCATATACTGGCTTTACCAAGAGCTGCATGTAATACTCGGTAATAGTTATATATCTCAAGAATATTTAGAGTATTGATATTGTAAATTGTGTTCATAATATGTATTTATCTTACAAATAATTATACTAATTGTTTCTATGACAAGTGGAAGCATACTGGGTTCATCTTTATAGAATGACTTAGAATGTAATATTTACTGAATCAATCAAAAGTTCTGTTCAAAACCAAATCTGCCTAGTGTTTGTTATTCACTTTTAAATTAACTTTAATCAGAAAGTCAACTTTGGAGTTATAGAAAGCATCATCATGAAATACTGGTTCCTCGCACAGAGATATAAGATGAATTTCACTGTAATTCATAAAGTTCATCTAGCGTCTGGTTACATCATATGATTGTTTAAATTTTAATTTAGTTTAACTTTCTATATATTTTTATTAAACTGATTTTTAAAAGAACATATGTGGCATTAATTGATTGAGAAGGTGCTTTGAAAAGACGGGTTTTTACATTGTTTAAGGTTGTCATAATTACTTGTAACAGTAATGTGGTAATTAGGGTATGTGCATAATTTTGTATGAATACTCCTTTACTCTACATTATACATCATATATAACTTACTAATAAATAAACTTTGTGCCTTTTGCTTGCTTTCATTGACACGTTATTTAAATAAATTTTGATGAAGCAAACTTATTTTGTTTTCTGTGAGAAAAGTTTTAATTTTGTTTTGTTTGCAGTTTTTTAGCCTTAGAAACACCAGATATCTGTAATAAATAAGAAAAAAAACTGTCCAAAACATAATATATTGTAGTCATTACAAGATCTGGAAACGCAATGTGAACTCTATGAACAAGTTGTCTACAGCTCATACGTCTGGATCACAACGCTTGTAAACGCCAAAGTTCAAATCCTTTGAGAATTTGTTTTTATTTCGCTTACTTTAAGTCAGTGTTTTTTTTCTTCAGTTTGTCCACCATCCCTGATGCAATAGCATTGACTGGGTTTGATACACAATATCTTTACTCCTCTTTTGACAGTAAACATCACACTTAAATGATGATAAATCGTCTGCTCTTTGTGGTTATTGTGATTAAAGTTTTATATTTTATTATTTAGATGCCATGTATTTGTCAAAAAGCAATGTGTACAGTACAAGATTCACTCAAGTTAACCTATAGATATTAACTTAACTGTGATTGGACACTCGATATAGTGACAACAAGTTGTTATAGCTGTCCCAAGTTGTCTGGTACAGTAAGTTCAACACAATAAGAGATATACCTTATCAATCATCGTAAATATACTGAGTGTCCTTATTAATGCTTATATCTCAAAAGACCAAAACATTCTTATCACTTACCAACAATTTCATTGTGAGGGACTATATGAACATTTCGAAAAAAAAAACCATAAACATATTTTACAATCATTGGTCCATATGTACACACTAGAAAAAAATAACCCTTATTTTACCTAACAATAAGACTATCTTCCTATTATATATGTTGTCTTATCTGATCTGTTATCAGTATTTGTGTTACTTATACATGTAACTGATCTCCGCCATTTTGTTCTGTAAAATGGTAAGATGATTTTAGGTAACTAAGAACAACTACTGAAGTCGGTTTATGAGTTTTACATCATAAACAAGATACTATCGAAACGGCCAGTTCTTGAATGACAAAGTAGATAAATGATGTTTTAGAATCCAGACAATATTATTTCACTTTTATCGAGACCGTCAGCTTTGGAATGGTCGAGTGTAGTAGTGGAGTTAAATTACTAGTAAAATTTTAATTGTCAATATTTTATAGATTATATTTATATTGTTCCTAATTCCAACACAAGTTCTCGGAACCACGGGTGAAGTTTGTGAGGCGACAAGACAACCAGATGTTAATTATTTTGATGTAAGAATACCCGTTACAGCGGTACCAGATAAAGTTACTCATTATTTATGTCAGATATTCAAGGTAAGTGTGTATAAAGTTCATAAGTTTTCAGCATTTACCGTTAAGCTCACGCCAAACGTTACCAATTGTTACGTCAACAAACGAATTGTAACTTGAAGTCATTTATCGTGGCCATGGGTATATATTACTCATTCAGAAATCGCAAATTCACCTTATAACACGGCTTTTAGATCCTATTCTAGATATACTTTCTAGGTATGCGTGAAGTAGCCTTTTTATAGTCGCTAATTAGATGAATATTCCCAATAAACTGTGAAACTTGATCACTGTGAAAAAACATAGATGTCTGGTAAAGTACTGGATTGTTAATTTAAACGAATTAAAGCTAATATTATCCTTTAAAGTCATGCATTCAGAACCACTAATTTTAAAAGAGGTCGTGATGAAGGTTCTATTAAACTATAGTACTTTAGCTATATAATTTACAATATTTTTCAGTTTTCCCACCCCACCAAAACCCGATTCCCTACTCTATAATATGACTTTTAAATCTTTAATTTTTTGTGACTATTTTTACTATTGATGTTGCCAAATACATGATAATTTATCTATGCTTTTTAACTTGAACGTTACTTTTCTTTTAAAGATTATTCTTTTTCATTAAAACAGGTGCCAGATGACGAGACTTATCATGCTGTTGCATTTGAGCCTTTAATCGGTGAAAACAACATGGTTCATCACATGCTTCTCTTTGCCTGTGACTTTGAACCCGATAGTCTGGTAATTATGTGTTAACTAAAACAAATTTTCTCTATGTAAGACAAACCAGTAATGAAGAATTATTGTCACAAAAATTACATAACTGAAAGTTTTAAAGCTTGACTAGATAGCCAAATAAACTAAATCGAAAATTCGAAACATAACTGAAATATAAATTTTCCTCAAGAATAAACTGATTTTTCTGATATAGTTATAACAACACTGTTTTGATAAGTTTCTAAATTTTGTCACGTACAAGTACTATCGACCTTTTAACAAATTTAAACCTATGAAAATGACGTCAAGTAGCAATCAATTGTTTGGCAGTACGTTTGTTATTTTTACAGCAAATTGAGAGAACATTAAAGAAAATTAAAAAAAAATTAATCCTCCTAGAAAATTAAAGATTTTAGACAAGATTCACAAGACCTATTACATGTGTGTATAATTCTATTTTTAATCTAAATATTGAAAGTTAACTGATACAGTAGATACTTGTAAAATTGTGTTTTAAAAAAACAAAAGACTGATAACATGATCCTGGTATTTATAATACTGAATTAGAACACAAAATTATTGTTTCCTAAAATAAAGAAAATTCATAATTAAGTGTGTACTAGGACAAAGAATGGAATGGATTCAAGGATGAATTTTCTTGTTGATTAAACGACAATGGAAAGAAGAAATAAATAAAATTAATGGTCGATATTTTTTCTGACTTAATCCCCGTATTTTATAGGATCCTCATGAATGTTCTAATGCCGACAATATGTGTCGATCATGGCTAACACAGTTGTCATTAGGGGTCAAAGGTCAGATATGTACGGATAAAAATGCGGGTGTTCGATTTGGCAAGAATTCACACGGATATGTGGCTTTACAAATTCACTGGAACAATGCAAAAAGACTTGAGAACATTACAGGTATAAAAAACACAGCGATAAAAACATACATTACAGGTATAACAAACACATAGTGATAAAAACATAGAAAGCTAATAAACATTAACAAAATAGTGTTAAAACAACGTTACGTTCTCAGAAAGCATCTCAATAGGAACTGATTAACACATATGTAATAATGTTTGTTGCTGTTGTTTATAAGTTAATGGATAGATGGATTAATGTTGTAAAGATTCTTTTACTTATATTGAAACGGACAGCTCTGGTGTAACACGATGACTAAGGCGTTAATTAAAAACATTTATTCAGGAATAAAATATTAATAATAAAAAAAAAAACAAGTAAACAATTCTTTTTACAAACAGAGTAACTTCCCTTAATGGATTATACCCTTTAGTTTTGTCCAGAGGGTAACAACAGTCTGACTCTTGTTAAAAACAACTCGTATAAACCAACGAACATTTGCTTTTTTAATCGTTGAATTCGATATGCAGGCTTAATTGGGTCTGACTCAAATCCACGATAAGTTTGAGCACATCATGTTTAATTTCCATCACGTTGTTTGATATAACCCTTATGTATTAGATCCTGAGATTGATTATCTACACATTATGTAACTATAAGTAAAACACGATATTGTTCTTCCATAGATTGATATAATATGTCCATAAAATTCAAAAAGCTTGTTTACGTAAGCATTGTAACATTTCAGTAGTGCAAGCTACCGTAG
Organism: Tegillarca granosa; assembly: GCA_029721355.1. Taxonomy (NCBI): domain Eukaryota; kingdom Metazoa; phylum Mollusca; class Bivalvia; order Arcoida; family Arcidae; genus Tegillarca; species Tegillarca granosa. The sequence continues at coordinate 880,392 of CM056597.1, read as the reverse complement.
AACCTGAAGACAACAACCGACCGTTTGTTAGCTAACTGACAAATATTTGTTTTACACGATCAACTGTCTGAGTGGGGTTCAAACCTAGGCGATGATTTGTAAGTGCATGTTTAGACTACTCTCTCACTAATCCTCGTTTGTTTTTTTAATGAAATTATGCAAATCTGTTTAATGAATCTGACCTTTGTTTTTTTGTCCTTTTTGTAAAAAATTTGACATGGACTTTTCCTTTACAGATGATTCGGGGATAAGAATATTTTATACAAAGCATTTGAGACAGCACGATGTAGGAAATGTTCAGATTGGCCAGAACGACCTGGAAATCCCACCAATGAGTGTTAACGTTACACAACAAGGCGGCTGTAGTGATATCTGTACTGGTCTTATGTTGCCACATCCGATATATCTTACAAGAACCCATATACACATGCATAACCTTGGTAGGTCTATAATCTTTGAATTTCATAAGAAGCTGATAAAAATTATAATCTTTTTCGAACAATTCCATTCCTATCTTAACTGGTATACTCTTATTTCAAAAAGAGCCGAGGTGATGGGTCAAATGGATCGTTTTCCAGTTTCCATTGAACAAGCAACTAAACAGTCATGACAATCATGAACAGGACTCATGACTCAAATTCAACCCTATAAGATAAACTGGAATATTAACCTTCAATAATGGTAAACTGGAATAGTATTCCTCAGTGGCACATTAATGTGACTAATTTTGCTTGGTTTATTCATCCACGACTTTAACTGCACAGTCATGATGATATTCAACATTTTGGGTCTGCGGTCGCCGAGTGGTGAAGACGTTAAAGAGTTTTAAAGAGGTCTCGTAATTGTGAATTTTGACCCCAGTTGACTGACATTTAAAAAGGTTTCGTTTTTGTCGTAATTCTGAACTGGCTTGATACAAATATAACAGACTGAGTGATCTTAATGTTTATCTGCAAGTATGCTCTTAATCTCAAGGTCGCAATCAGTGCTCAACGTGGTACAAAGCGGATAAGTAAAACTCGCACAAAACTTTCACGAAGAAATAAGATTAGAAAAAAAATAATCTCGTCGCGGGAAGCTGAAAAATTGCTTTTACCATGAAATCCTTATTTAATCAACAATTATCTTGTTTTTACTAGATACCATATTTGCTTTCTTTATTCTAGGTGTTCGAGGCGCCTTAGAAATATTCAGAAATGGCAAAATGATAAAAACAATAGCAAAAGATGATGTTTATACGTATGATCCATCTCCAGTTCATGTTCACGATGTTCCGATAGAAGTAGAGCCAGGTAACATATGTTTCATCACATGTACATGTTCACGATGTTTCAGTAAAGGTACAGTATGGTAATGTGTGATTCATCACCTGTACATGTTCACGATGTTCCGGTAAGGTACAGTATGGTAACGTATGATTCATCACCAGTTCATGTTCACGATGTTCCGGTAGAGGTACAGCCAGGTAACGTATGATCCGTCACTAGTTTATGTTCACTATGTTCCGGTAAAGGTACAGTATGGTAACGTATGATTCATCACCAGTTCATGTTCACGATGTTCCGGTACAGGTACAACCAGGTAGCGTATGATTTATTACCTGTTCATGTCCACGGTATTCTGGTGGAAGTACAGCCACGCAACGTATGTTTCATCATCTGTACATGTTCGTTATAAAATATAGCAAAATTACTATTTTTCACGAAAGCAAAACAAAAAATCAATACAAAAATCATTGTTACAACTTGACCAAATGGTACCCAGAAGTGTGGTACCACTTGATAAATACCACGAAAAATAATCATATCCAATAGCAATAACATTTCTAGCGAGTAGCACGTGGTACGCTGCCAACAATCAAATTCCATCAAGACATGCAGTCTATTGCAACTGAATAATATGAAACAAGAAACAAGTCAGATATGAACACATTTGAAGACCTTTTATTATATCTCAATCATTTCTACATATATCGTAAGAATGTCTATCTGGTTGTGTTGTATCTTTGTATGTTAGAAATACTTTTTAGAGTTTTATACAAACAAACAAAGTTTATGGCATTTACAGGTGACGAAGTTAGACTAACATGTTGGTTTGACACTCAAACGGGAGAAAAGAAGAGGAATAAAACCATTTATTGGGGACAAGGTTCTGATGTATGTACGTTGTCAATACTTACCTTACTTACTCGTTATTAGTACTACTAATACTACTACTACTACTACTACTACGGTTGCTTGATACACAAATAACAAATAATAAATTCTGTATATAAAAACCAAGATTTGTACCTTGGCGCTATAAGTAAACCTCTTTATATAGGCCAACTACCGGTCCCAAGTGCTAAAGTAAAACCTGTATATAATGACCATCTGCGTGATTTCAGTAATGTTTACTTTGAAGTAAATTTATACTAATATGGATTACGGAGTAAAAAAAACTCCACGTTAGGACAAATTTCCTACAAAGTAAACAGTAAAGTTGAAGAAAATCAAAAGTATCTTAAGCAGTGGTCCTAATAGGAAGTTAATCTTTAAATAGAAGTGGTCGCTGATGTAGGTTTTAACTTTACATAAATACACTACAGTCATTTAGTCATGAACAGGTATTGAATATTATACTTCTGATTATTTCTGCAGCTGAAAGTCTCGTAGTGTATCCTGTATGAAAACGTCAACTAATAAACAACTCTGTGAAAAGAAAATACCAATAATTCACTACAATTTTTCTGTAGTTGCTCAATCTGGTGTTTGACTTTATTTATTTATTTATTTATTTATTTTCTAGGCTGAAATGTGTTATGCCTTTGTAACTTACTACCCAAAAGTAGAAGGATTTGACCAATGTATACAGTTTTCTTCTTATGATATGAATTGTCCAACAAGAGAAAGTAAGAATTACAATTATAATTGCTGAGTATAAAATGTCTGTCATAAGAAATGAGTGATGAAGAGAGATTTACCATTGGTGAATATCAAATGTCCGTAGGTTTATGTCAGAAGTTGTGAATAAATAGTTGCTGTAACTTTTAGGTTCACGTCTGTGACAAATTAAGGAATACAAAATTTTCATTGTTTAAATTGAATTTACTCCGACAGAAAGTAACCCGACATTTCCCGACACTCTGAACACAAAAATATATCCTTAATTTATACACAAGTTTATGATAATCGGTATCAACTTAAAAGATCTTTATAATTTCTCTACATACAAAATCAAAATTTAATGTTCTCGACACATAGTAAAAAATATCAATATTACAGGCATGTATGCAAAACACTGTGCCGACTGTTAGCTCGCCACGGAGATTCAGATTTCCCTGATGTGGGGGATATCTTGCCTTGTATAGAATTCAGTAACAATCATAATAAAGTCATCTACCGAGTTATGCTTAAGGATTCATCCGATGTGGAATGCAAAATATTGTATAACAACTGACCAAGGATGATAGGATTTATTTTTTCTCACATATCTAATCAGCTGGTCAAATCCAAAGGTTTGCTAAAACCTCAAGGTCTTGAAAATATAGATATTTACCAGACGTTTAAGGGAGGTTCGTTTGGTTCAAACACGAAACAAAAGGGGACCCAGGTCCTAATTAACATAGTTTTACATAGAGGTGGTAACTATGGAAGGTTTTACTGTATAGACCAGATGATTTATACTTGTGCTTGATAAAACAGGTTCTACTGTATCACCTTATTGTATATGTATTCACTGTTTTTGTTTATCTATTTAGGACCGTCGTTTGGTGGTTGTGATCTCAGATCGTTCCAACAACTACTCGTATCATATTTACTTCCCCAAATACAACAAAGATGTAACGGAGTTGACGTGAGAGACGTATCAGCCTGTGATTCAAAATGTTTTAAAACACTTGGGATTTTAAGCTCACAACCTTGTATGAAGGTAGGCACTGCCTTAAAACTGATTTTTTTCCTTTAACAAGGACAAAACAACAATAATTATAATAATGAACATTAAGACAATATATAAAGTTAAAATAAGTAAAACCCACCATTTTTGTAGATCTTGGTTATTACTACATGTAGGTATACATCGAAAATGTTTTAGAGTAACGCCAAGTCGGGGTTCTCTTACCGACATCGAGGTGGGCGGTTCTTGGATGGTAGAGAAAAGTAGTGTACCGAGAAACAAAACGACCTTCTGCAAGCGAATTGACATTCTCACTACGACATGACCGAGTTGGATTTGAACCTCGTTAGTGCGAGGCATTGTATAAATGTACTGTAGACCTCTCGGCTACCGGAGTCCCTGTTGACATACTGAGCCGAATAGATAAATTTGCTCTAGTCTCAAGAAGTACTAATTTAAGTTTTACTTATAGTATGTCAAATTTCGTTTACAATTTTCTTCTCATTTACAATTACTATTATCTAATAAAATGAAACAATTATCCCTTATTATGACATAAAACATCGTGTTGAACAGTAGTATATATTGGAGGTACAAATGAGAATTTTTTAAAAAAAATGATGAATACTTTATTTTAGGATCGGATCGGAGCGTACGTACAAAGAGAAATGTTACCATCAGTGCCAGGATGGGACAAAGTTCAGCCACACTTCACTTCTTTTCTATTAAACTGCTAAATAAAAAATGCGTCAGTAGCCATATATTGTCTATCTTTACGTAGTAAAGCTATGGTGTTTTACGTCCTAGAAATGAATTCATTTGGAGGCAGCCGGTTCTGGATTCGTGAAGACTGCCCACAGGCCTTTTGCAAGCTATCTAACAGACTTCCTTACACTGTCCCAAAAAGGAATTCGAACCTAGGCGGGAGATAAATAGCTTACTAAAATTGCAACTGTAGATATTTTTTCTTTCAAATTGTTTTTGATATGGATTTATCTTTGGCGAAACAGGACAATCTATATATAGAGTCTGTCTTTGTTCTTTACAAGGTAAATTAAACGTTGTTCCCTTCTCTCTAAATCTTATAATTGTGTTATCTAAACAAGTTTGTCTTGTCTTGTTTGACTGTTTATTATTGACTGTATTGTGTCTTGTCTTGTCTGACTGTTTTATTATTGACTGTATTGTGTCTTGTCTTGTTTGACTGTTTTATTATTGACTGTATTGTGTCTTGTCTTGTTTGACTGTTTTATTATTGACTGTATTGTGTCTTGTCTTGTTTGACTGTTTTATTATTGACTGTATTGTGTCTTGTAGTCTTGTTTGACTGTTTTATTATTGACTGTATTGTGTCTTGTCTTGTCTGACTGTTTTATTATTGACTGTATTGTGTCTTGTCTTGTTTGACTGTTTTATTATTGACTGTATTGTGTCTTGTCTTGTTTGACTGTTTTATTATTGACTGTATTGTGTCTTGTCTTGTCTGACTGTTTTATTATTGACTGTATTGTCTTGTCTTGTTTGACTGTTTTATTATTGACTTTATTGTGTCTTGTCTTGTTTGACTGTTTTATTATTGACTGTATTGTGTCTTGTCTTGTCTGACTGTTTTATTATTGACTGTATTGTGTCTTGTTGTCTTGTTTTACTTTACTTTGGCCGTAACCCTGTGTACAGTCATGCTTTCAGTTGCAACTTCATTGCTTCTTTTCGAAATAAAAAAGTTAGATGAAGTGTCAGGTTCAGACTGTATTTATTTAAAACATTAGAGGGCTGGTAAAACCTTAAAACGACCAAATCGACCAATGTCAATGTCTCCGGGTGCACTAATTTTGCAATCACTATACAAGATCTGACGAATGGAAAACCTGACTGGAGCGTTAAACACTAACTTCACTCCACTCGATTTTGGTTGAATGTAATGAGTCTAGTCTTTCATTGCACAAATAAAACATCTATTTATTGTTTATTTACATCGAGGAGCACCTTAAGAAGTACATGTTTTTCACAAATCAGAATAGCGAAATAAAAGTGAAGGGCACTGATGTCACCCGATATAAATTATTTATAATTGTCATGTACAGAATTTTGATTTTTTTTTTATAAAAGAAATATTCAAAATACTGCACATGTGCTACATACTGTTGAATTGCATAATTTTATAAAAATTCAAAAGTAGCACATGTCATAGTCAATGTACGTATATACGTATAGTTTGATGGGTTCATTGACACGTGATAATGTTCCGGATTCATGTTATGTTCTGCTATTTTACACGATACATATGCATTTGATGGAGGAAGAGAAACCACGATAGATTTTCATTCTAGTGTTTACAAAACAAATTAATAATATTGCATTTTGCAGACGTTTCATATTGCGAAATTAAAGAATCAACGACTTCTTTCTCAAATTGATAGTACTGTAGTATATAGAGTTGACAGTCCATATTTTTCTGGATTAACCAAAATAAGACAATATTTTCAAAATAATTTAATCATGATGGGGAAAACATAAATATATGACAGTACAGAAATTAGCATAGATATAATTATTTCTATAATCAATTAATCATATTAGTTTTTCTACCTTAATTATCATATACTTTAAATAACTTACCGTTAAAAATAACTTACTGTTAAATTACTGTTATAAAATAGAATTTCTATTCTGCTTCTCTCTCGGTTTGCATTGATTATCATGTACATTTTGACAAAGAGATGATATAAAAATAACTGAATATTTTATATATTATACACCGAGGTTGAAGGGACTAAATTTTCTAATTTCGGCTTCTTATACCTTTGGGACAAATTTCCGAAAGTACCTACATCATTGGTGAATCAAATACTTACCTATAATTGTTTTTAATGCATTAAATCATAATGAGATATTCAAAATATAGTAAGTCTCGTCTAATTTTGATTTTGTTCTCAGGAATAAAACTGTTAACGTCCTGCGGTTACATCACAAGATTAATTGTTCCTGCACCCACAAATAAAAATTCCAGCTGTCACGTGATAATACTTACAGACCTATTCAAAACATATCATTGTCAGACAATTAACAGTAAGAGGTAGACAGATATCTTGGCACTGTCCTTTAAAATCATTAAAGCTCTTTTTTATTAAAACCGTTTTAACAAACGGTACAATGAGTGATTCTTCTTCCACCCTGTTATAACAATTGCTCAATGTTGACCATTGTTGGATGTTTTTTATACAATGATCACAAGTCTTACTTAAAACATATCACAATAATGACGAACCAATATGAGTTTTATAAAATCAGTCCATGAACAATTCAAATTATTTTTCTGCTTCTAGATACATCTTTCTTCTCTGAAGTCTAGAAAAAAAATGAGAAAAAGTCATTTTGAATGACATTCAAGCCAGATCGAAGAACTGGTTTATATGTCTATCAATCTTTATACAAATAATTATTTTTAGGGAATACACATTATTTTAAAATAAAAAATTAGATTTCATAATATACATTGTATTTCTATCTCCAAATGCTCAATTTTATTTTTTAAATTCAATTTAAACTCAAAACATCTAGCTCTACAGAGATAAATCTATGTCAATATTATGAATCATGTGATATTCTATCATATTAGCTAAACTAACTACTTTTCAAATTAAATGTCAACGAACGATAAAACATTTAACTAGCATGGACAGTTCTCAAAACAAAACTCTAGCATTGCTCTGCTTGTGAACATAGCTTACCTTAATACTAAAGTCTGAAATTGGATAATTGATAATTTTATGTTTTTACAAAATGTGATAGTTGGTGAGAAAGCTCTGCTTTGTACAATAAGCTCAGTAGGAAAGCCGTTGAACCAAATGTCTAGGACGAATTTTTTTTAAAATATACCACCAAAACAGTGTAATAATTATATAGCTTCCATGCAGTGCTGAAGGCTTACGTAATTTTACCTCAACCCATATAAAGTGCATATCTCTAATTAAGTTGATCATTCAGTTATGTTGAATTCTAAACATTTTGTTTTGTTGTTTTTACCATCAGTAACCATAATTTTTCACGGCGTGCATGTGGGAACTTCATAGCAATGAAAAAGTGAACAGATAAACCATCAAGAGAGAGAGAGAGAGAGAGAGAGAGAGAGAGAGAGAGAGAGAGAGAGAGGGAGTTCACCGGGACAACAAAAATATATCAACATACAATGTTTGATTGGAATTTATCTAATGACGGTAAAGTATACAATGAGTCATAAAGTACCCTTTATGAACTAGAGTACTGCAGTTTAGGCGATAAAAGAAAAAAAAAACCAAATAAGTTTAAAGGTCTTAAAAGTATTTTAAAGGCTGTTACTGATGGCAAATAGACAGTCCCTTGATTACTATGGCCTCGTTTATTTGCGTGTATAGCATATTTATATAGGGGATTTTACAACAGTGCCTTGTATTTTGTAAATATATATAAATAAAACAAAATCATGCAAAATGGAATCAAATAAATACAACAGCATTAAGATAAAACAACACAATATACCCAGAACCTTGAGTTATAGTTACCTCAACAGCAATTCCGGTGTATAACAATCTGATCTAATGTTAATATATACAGAGTTATAACACTTATATACAAACTTACTGTTTATAAACGCAGTGTAACCTTAAATGCAGTGTAACCTACTGCAGTAAAACCACTTTAAATAAAAACCACCTCTCTATTTAGAACTGTGGTTTAAGATACCTTTGGTTTATAATTCATCGACAAAGAATCTTTATATAAACTCTGTCTAAAAGCCTCAACTTCTTGTGTAACTTGGACGGCTTTATACATAAACTGATACCAAGTTTAGATGAGAATCAATGAGTTTGAAGAAATAAAGTAAATCGAATTTAATTAAGGACCCTGGCTGCAAGATTGTTTAAACGTTTTATGTGGTTATTAGATTTGATGACAACATTTTGATTAGTGTAACTTATTTGTAACTAACAATTTGACAACAATTTCAAAATATAGAGAACGTTTCCAAAACTATATACATGTATTTTCATTTGCCTTGTGAAATTCCCATAGCTGCAATCTTGAGAGCCGTTGCCTTCATTACTGACAATGAACGCCAAAAATTTTGTCACTCCGTGTATGAATACATATAAAATGCGATACACAATCCGGAACTACATTACCATAGGTTAACAAACATAGCTATCAAGTCACTTTTGTTTATATTCCAGACAAGCTTAAAAAACGCATTTACGAAATTTTACGAAATTTTACAAGGAGTAAAATCAAAGAAATTAATCAAATAATATTTTGATAACATATATAGGCACCTGGCTGATATTCACACTAATATTGACATTGTGAGAGACAGAGTGGTGTTTTGATGGCCTGTTGAAAGAACAGACAACAATAGATCTGTAAAAACCATCAAACCACAAAAAATTCTTGAACAATCAGATCTTGAAAAATTTCTTCCTACCTTGACAAAGCTGCTACATCCCCTATTATTTTGAGACAATGTGTGATGGTACAACTTGTCAATCAATTTTGTGTCTCGCGGGATGTAAATTTCAAGTGATGTAAATTTCAATTGGAATTAGATTCACGCATGAATGCCACATCCAGTGAAATATGTCCGTTTCACATGCTGTGTTTGTCGATCGGAAAAACTGAAAAATCAGCTACATGCTTTTAATCAGTTTACAAGGTATACAATAGGAACTTCTCAAAAGTATAATACATGGTTTAAGTACTACATACACAACTCCTTGCTAAACTTAAAACGATAATTTTCTGAACTTTGGGAGATATTTGAACCGCACCAGGCGTAAAGAACAAGTATACTTTTCACTGCTTTGCTGTCTACATTTGAATAACATCGAGTATGAAGCTCGGCACATAATGTTAGAGTGAATCTCAACCTAAAAATGTCGACATTCCAGAAAAAATCTCTCGGTAAATCCTTGTCTACTCACAAATCGCAGATTCGAAACCCACATGCTTGGCCATTGAAAATTATCCCTCTGCTACAATTCCCCTCTTCCCGTTTCAGATTCACAAATTTCACTGCCGACACATAGCCAGCAATCTTTTACTCCAAACTTCTTTGCAAATTGAAATGGGGCCACACAGGTGCACCTGATTTTCGACCGAAATATAGTCCACAAATAACAGGACATTTATCGTTGATATTCAATTTTTAGATATATTATTTTATATCCAATATTCTCAAAAATTCATTATGTTAATGAAAAAACACTGTCATATACATGTACCACTTTTTGAATTTAATCATAAAAATACATTCAAAAAGTGGTATATGACAATATGATTAAATTCAAAAAGTGGTATATGACAACACTATAATTTTTTTAACCAAAACTCCCCGTTGTTACCCCACATTGAAAATATTGCAAATTAATAATGTGTCGTTCTCGGTCTTAAATTCAGCTGTTGCATGTACTGAACTCCCCCGCTGTGCATGTGTTATTGAAGTTAATTTTTTATTCTTCAAATTAATGAATATTTTTTTAAAAAAAAAAAAAATATTTAACGAAAATATAACAATTGAACTGTTTCAAAATGGTGTTCATTGTCAGTATGAAGGCAACAACCATGCAAGCAAACGGAATAACGCGCGTTATCAATTGTTAAATAACTTATTATTTAAAATTGAATATTGTTTCAAACCTTACTACAAGTATATATAACAAATGTTACCTTTTATTGTAATATCTTAAAAACAAATAACAAAGGTAAAAATAAAACAATTTTTTCTTAAAATAAATCAATATAAAAAGTTTTTTTCACGGTTTATTTGCTCATCTGCAGCAATCCTACATATCTAAAGCATGGATTCTCCGCCGTCTTGCTTAAACATTTTTGTTAACTACGGAACAGTAAATGTCTACTTTTAATTCATATCCTATTTTATATATAGACTTGTGACATATGCAAATTTCAACTGTATAATTTGTAATTGGTTCAAGTTTTAAGAATGAAGGCGCCAAAACAGAACCAACAATATCAGAAAGAATACATTTAATAGCACATTTTAATACCGATAACCATGATTCGAAATAATAACTGACTGTTTTTCACCTCATGTAACAAATGCGAATTTACACGATGTTCGGGAACAATCGTCATAACGTCATGGGCACAAACGTTAATTAATGTCGGATACTTCAATACAAAATTACATTACATGACGTCATTAAACGCAGTTTTCTTATCGCAGTAATGTTTTTTTTACCTAGAAATCGCTAGTCACTTGACAAAATATACAGACCCTATTCTTTCAAAAAGTAAAACCAAAAATTGTCAATGATTTATATATAAACGACAGCATGTACCTGACAACAAAGTCTTTTTACAATTCTGAATTTACAAAATGTAGGACCACTATAATAACCGAGTCGGTTTAATGTTCGATACATAATAGAAGGCCGAGTGTTGATTTCCGGAGATGACTAAGACTTGAAAATAAGTAATGAATTATCTTTTACCATGCGTACGGTAAACAGAAATAAAATTCATGGAACGTTTCATAAGATCTTAAAAACGAAATACCGTGTCACGATTAATGTTGCCCACTATTAAAGAACCCTTATTCTATATTGCACTAAGCGCGTATAACCTAAAATTTTCTTCCACTTCACCTTTAGCTCGTGTTGTCCGCATGTGAATGCAATAGTCCTTTTTTACCTTTAGAAACCGCTGAACTTTCAAATACGGGTTTATTTTTTAACTTGCCTTGTCAGTTCATCTTACACACCTGTCTTTATTTTATACTTACGCTGACATGATCGGTTGTTCCTTTGTCGTCATACCAAATCTATCTGTATATTCGGAATACTCTGGGTATTTTCCTTTTCTCTGTTTTATCTCGGTTTGTTCTAACTTCCGGATTGCTTCATATTCAGCAGTTGTTTTTGGATATATTGTCTGAAGGATACCTGTTCTATTTAAGGGTACGGTTGAACCAAACCATGTCTCAGTATCTGATGAAATAAAAGTAAACAACAAAATTACCGTGTCTGTAAAAAGTAAGTTAAAAGAATCAGGGACCAACACCCTTATCTCTTAAACTATTTGCTTTATCAGTTATTAATACAACTAACAATGTCAATAATGAAAAGATCAGTAGTGTTTATTGAGCAGTTTTAAACCAAAATGAAATTCTAATCTTTTCTGACGTTTTCAAAATAATTTTAAAAAACCCTTTAAAATAGAAAAAATAGAGTTTGGCTTATTAGCTGTCTAACCTAATAAAGATTTTAATAACTGTTTCTATAATGACTTAACGGAGATATATCAACAATCCCGGTAATGTTGTTCTAAAGAGCAGTTGACGATGCTTGTATGTATTTTATTCCAGTACTAAGCTTACATGAATTACACCATTTAATTTAGTGCATTTGGTGACTGTAGGCATTCCATCATAAAAATATATAAAAAGTGTATGTAAGCTCATATATTGTAGTAGGTATTAACCCAAATTCAACAGCAATCGAATTTTAAAGAGGTTATAGTAGGTGGCAACCAAATTCAACAGCTGTCAAATTGTAACGAGGTTGTAGTCGATGGCAACCAAATAATGCAACAGAGCTCTATAAAATTTGTAAGCAATCAAGATCACTGGTGATAAGGAAAATGATAAATGATAAAAAAGTTTCTAAATACATATAATTAGCTTAACATAACATTTCAAAGATATAAAACGTGGCTCAAAACCTTTAACATTCCTGGTTCTGTTACAGTTGTTCATCTAGTCAGTCTTGATAAAGTTTTCATTTTGACACAAATGGAACTAGCGAACAGAAATCACAGGCATTGTAGCTCAGGATGTACATGTATGATACATTAATCTGTCCTGGTCTGCCTTTGGGACTTCTGTTATAACTACAGTGTATATACATGTAACTGACGATGACTTACTTGGATTACGTTTTAGGTAACCTTCAGCTGGTCGGCCGTATGAGACATTAATCTGGCCAAGTCTATTATAACTATATACATGTAACTGACGATGACTTACTTGGATTACGTTTTAGGTAGTAACCTTCAGCTGGTCGGCCGTATGAGACATTTATCTGTCCTGGCCTGTTTGTGGGATGACGTCTATATACTTCTGTTGTCAAGAATCTGTTCGTATCTTCCGGTTGATTGAAATGCTGAACGGTACGTGATCCTACAAAATACGCGACAACTGTTTTACTACCTATTACTCGGGTTAAATGATTTTATAATATATTTTAGTACTGATTACAAACTCTCTAAAATGATTTATAGACAACTGTTTAAATATATATAAATAGATAAAGTCAATCAGCTGTATCTCAAGCTTTACAACAAATGTTTACATATTTTTCGCATTAATCGCAACGTTTTTTAACGCCTAGGTTTCAATCCTTTTAATATTTAACATCATCGATATAAGTAAGAAATTTTAACACCCAATTCAACTAATACACCAAACTCAACTAATGCATTTATTTCTTACATTCAATAACTGTCATGACTTGAACCATTGTACCATGTTACATTTAATTATTGTTTGTGTGGTACAATTATTTCCACTGGATATGGATTCCTATGTGTTTATGTTTTCTTGTAAAAATGACGGCATTCTGATAATTTACCAAATAATTGAAATATTTTCCAGAACGTTTCGTCAAGCACTTCGGTGAGAATTGATCATTTAACACATTACTAATCATTTTCTTACCGTTTTTCTCGGGACCCCATCTTTCTGATGCACCAAGTCTACAAGTGTTGTGTAACTCTGGTGGAAACCGGTTCCATTGATAATCGATCCAGCAGTAAGGCATAGATTTACTTGGTCCACGAATCATATGTTCATTTGTACAGGTTGCATATCGGTCTAAGTACCAACCCTTTTCTGGGTAGGGTTTTTCAGGTTTGCTAAATGAGAAAAACGCTTGTGGATCCTACAACAAGAAAGTGGTTCTGCTAAAAGTTTTTAAAAGGCTATTAAGAACTTGAATTCTATAAAATAAAGAAATTCTTTATTTTGTATGACAGCTATTTGTATGTAAACAATTTAAAGTAAAAAAATGTCAACTGTTTTTAACACACAATTAGACATTTGTTTATAGTGTCTTAACGATTGTGTTAGTCACTTGGCTAGAGGGATGTAAATATATATCACAAATACCTGTTAAATTTTGCTGTGCCATATATGCACATTGAAAATCATTCCTCATCAGTGACACTAGCGGCCGAAAAATTTAATAAATAAAAACATAACCACACAGTTGAAAAACAATGAATCTTAAAGTTCAAAAATTATATTTATCCAAATCCAGCTAAGGAATGCTTTGCATGAGGGAACAACCCTTAGTTTTAAATAAATTTCAAAAAATTAAAGGGGCTTAAAATTTTGCTAAATGGTATATTTTCTGAAGGCACAAAGTACTGTCTACTGAGTTATAGATACCCGAAATACAAAATTCAAGTAAGAAACAGACGAAATGAAGTTGTAACCAAAAACCATTCAACACAACGAAGTTTATCACATAAAACCAGTAACTAAAAAATACTTAATACAAAACTCGTCAAATTTCAAATTATTGATAGAAACAGCTACTCAACCAAAACACGACAATTAAAGGGGGAAAAAAAGATTACTGGTTATATGTCATCTACAACCAACGGCCAATAGAAAGGCTAAAAATTTATATAATATATATATATATATATATATATATATATATATATATATATATATATATATATATATATATATATATATATATATATATTTGTACATAGGATTCTGGAACAAGAGCAATAACAAAGCTCTTATGTTAACCAGTCTCCCTATGTCTTTAAATTACAATAGAAGCCTGACCAATGACACATTAGGTTTATAAATTAACAGATGACATTTAAGTTGTAGCAATGAAGAGAGAAAAAGAACAGAAACGATATATGAAAAAATTAAATTTAAAATGAAAAATATATATAGCCTCGTTGTAATATATTTATATATATATATATATATATATATATATATATATATATATATATATATATGTAATTCTTTATTATTTTTTTTAATTACTGGTTTTATTAGACGTTAAAAACAGTTTTAATGTTGTATTTAGATAATCATTATAATAACATAACATTATAACATGCATTATGTTACTATTGAACGAATATGAAAAAGCTAACAAAATATATAACATAAATAAATCATTTTATATTAATCAATACAACAATATCTCTCTCTCTCTCTCTCTCTCTCTCTCTCTCTCTCTCTCTCTCTCTCTCTCTCTCTCTCTCTCTTACCTTTTTAATATTCTTGATTTGTTCATCTGATAAGTTTGTATATTGCTGTCTGCTAGTCCGTGGTCTCTTTGTCCACATATCAACCTCCGCACTCGCCATTTTTTCTCTATGAAATAAAGTCATTGTTTAAGATAAAAACCTAAATACAGATTACTTTTTTGACTTTTGAAAACAGAATTAATTAAGCGACTGCTACGAGGCTAGTACTAAAGGCCGAAGTGATTCATCTTTGCCATTAGATTGATTGTTTGGTTGATGTATAACGTCCCATTCAATAATATTTCATTCATATCGAGACGTCACCAGCTACACATGATTTGGCAGAAATATTTACCTTTGCAGTGTGTTCAGGGATTCTTTAGCGTGCCGTGTCTACCGTGACAAGAAACATTGGTTTTTTAAGGTCTCCTCCGGAGGACCCCGTGACTTTCAAAGAGCACTCAGTACCTATTTTAAGCCCAAGTCAGAAGCGGCTTGGTTCGAACCCCGACTTCCCACATTGAAAGGGAACATCGTCTGAGCTACCGTAACATTGGTCTTTGCCAAAAGACGAAGCATCTTTTGATTTATACACGTACTTTGAAAGCAACTGTTAGTAGGTCAGTTTGTAGATACTGCACTTGTTTATTGACCTAAACAAATAAACATATCATAATTTTGAACGGTGCAAGAGAGAGAGAGAGAGAGAGAGAGAGAGAGAGAGAGAGAGAGAGAGAGAGAGAGAGAGAGAGAGAGATGTATTTTGATACGAATTTATTACTTGCATAAGGGTGGTTTAAATGACGATGCCTGTACATAAACTTGATGCAGGGCAGAGATTATTAATGCAGTAAATTATATGTCGCTTGGTCAAAATGGGTCTGGATAATTTCCTTATCCATCAGATTCGTGATGGCGTTTTTTTCTTTTATTGATACAGAAGAATAAACACAGCAAATTTTAATGTTATTCAAAGTTGATTTATAAAGTAGTCGGTTTATGATTGAACGTCTTGTAATCAATGGTTCAATTAAAAGTGAGCAGGTGCTCGAATATAAATAAATTGTAAATACAGTATAGAAAACAGGTGAAATCTACGAAATCTTGTGGATAAAATGTTTACCAGATATAGAAATAATTAAATAGTATCTGAATACACTCACCGATTTACTGATTCAGTTAACAGATCCGTATTTCACATACTCTATATTAAATAAACCGGAAGTAATCTTGTTGCTACAACCATTTTCTTCCTACCTGACAACATGTATAAAAATATTTTAAAGAAACAAAAATAATTTTTATATCTTTAAAAGTAAAGACAACTTGTCGTCGAATAAATAAGAATTAAACAAATAGATAATATTCGTTATTTGATTAAATTTAATTATTGATATAATTAAGTGCTGAACATGTGCGCACTCGTTCCGGTACTTCCTTCCTGTAATCCGCGAAAATAAAAAGAAGTAAGTCTACCTGCGAATGAAGGTAATGTGACTTTAACCGGGAAAAATCAAACGACAGAGTTGACATGATTTTCTGGATTTTAAGATATTTTGTGATTGAATAACTTGTTCTCTGGTCAGCATCAGTCTGGTTTCTTTACGGAAATATTTTTTGTCGTTCGAATTTAAAATCGATTCATATTTTTTTTGGCTGAAACGCTATCACATGTTGATTTTTACTCACTTGCAAGACCGCCTAAATAATGGACTGGTGTATATTATTGACATTTTATTTATCATTGTTTTGTGAAACAGAAAACATTTCTTTGATTGTATGTCAAATCATTAGATCAGAAAAATTTTAATTCGACACATAGTATTATGTGAGTAAGGAGGAAATAGAAACCTGTGTAAAAAGATAATTTTATGTGTAGGATGTAACACTTACTTTACAATTGTCAGAATTAAACTGAATTCCTTTCAAACTGTTATAATTGCTTTCGTTTCCTATTGTGGTTTTGTTGATACTCCACCAGTGTCTGTATGTCTACATAAAAAGAAACATGATTTTCATGAATTCCTATCCAACTGTGACAGTTATTACAATTTTCCTCTGATTCTAACACACTTTATGCCTGACGGCTGTGTGTAGGGACAGAGCAATTTCTATATAAAAATCTTAAATTTCCAGATACCAACTGGTGTAAGTAGGTGCACCTCAAGTTGCTCCATTTCATTTTACAGCTGTCAGGCATAAAGTGTGTTAGTATCGGAGGAAATTCAGACTATATCTTAGTTGGAAGAGTCTCAGTTTGTATGTCGTAAGTAGGGGTTCAGAACCGGATTCTAAATAGCTAGGGATTATTCTTTTGCCATGCCCTCAGCATTTAGAAATGATAGTTACAGAGGGGACCTTTAAAATAATACCTGTGGTAACTGTAGGAATGGCATGCTATAGAAAACTCCCTGCTCATTCCCCAGAGTGCACTGTAAAGATAACTTACAGCTGGTGAATGGAATGCATAGAATCCATAAAACCAGGCGTCTTATGAATATCAACATATAAATGATGAGCATTTGAAAACATTAGGTTTTAAACTTTGTAATACAACTGTAATATAAAATTTACAACTAGATTAGCACATGAATACATCTGCAAAAATACTTGCTAAATGCTAAAACATTCAGGCTATTGATTATACCACAGGACATGACCACAAGCAACAAAGTCGACATTTTCTTTACTGTTTTGTTTGAAAAATTATGCACAGATTAATTTTACAATTAGGCAAGTCAATGCATGTACATGTATTAGAATTGGATGATTTTAATTTTATATAACAGGAAAGAGAAAAAATGCATGGTCGGACCTGGGATTGAACCCGGAACCTACCGCACTATAGGCGAGTGCTCTACCAACTGAGCTACCCAGACCAATACATTCCCCCCTGTTATTCTTGAGTTTCCTATGATCCTATGGGAAATCACACCTCAATTTCCCCTGGATGGACTTTATATGGCCGCATATATTCAGTCAACGACTTCTGAGGGCCACGATGGCCACCATACTGTAACAGGAGGGAGAAAAAATACAGGGTCAGACTGGGGATTGAGCCCGGGACCTCCTGCACTATAGGCAATTGCTCTACCAACTGAGTTACCCAGACCACTACATTTACATTCAAACAAGTTAATTTTACATCCAGACATGTAAAAATTTATTTCCATTGTCTGGGTGGACTAGTATGGTAAAAAGTTATTGTAGAACCCTGCTTATATACTAAGTAAAGTGTACAACACTATTTTTGCTTTGCATTCAATAAAGTTATGTTAAAATGGCAGCCAGAAATATTATTTGCAGTGATCTGTATGACTTGTTGATAAACAGCATTAGCTCTTCCTTAAGAACTACAGAAAGGCTAAAGTAATACCCTACTCATATGAAATGTATTAACATTAAACAATAAAATGTTTAGTAGTTTGTTTTTGTAAATGTTTTTGTTTGTTTTGAGAGCTCTTGCTAATTAACAAAAAAACATTGATCTTTTGAAGATTTTGCAATGAATGGATCTGGTCATAAAATCCAGGCAAATGGTGATTCAAATGTCAATATTGTAGTCATCCTTGATGCAGGTGCTCAGTATGGAAAGGTACAGTATACTTCTTTTCATGGGTCAGGGTTGAAAGAAAATTCTTTTTATTAATTTTTTTTTTAATTCTTAATCATGTGGGACATGGACCTGTTAAAAGTTGTTTACCAGTAGTCTTTAAAGTCCATTTCAAAACACATGTTGATAATTCCTAAACATGCCTATAACATTGCTCTTGATTGGAGGATGCTTACTGTATTGTTGAAATAAAAAAAGAATGTCCAATCAGTTACAACTAAACTTGTCAAAATTGTAAAGCCAGTCTATAATTAAGACAATGTCAATAAGATTTACATTGTTACTTCTTTTGAATTAGTTCTACTTCAGTAATAAGTAGACTGTAGAGTCATGTTTTTTACAACCTTGTCAAGATTTTATCAGTTATATGGTGGAGGCATGGAGGCTAAGCAAACAAACTGATAAGCTTTCTTACATTTAGATTGTTTAGAGTGTGATTCAAACCAAGGTGGCCCAAGGCACTGTAGTCTGCAAACTGACCCCTCAGCCATCAAGGTCCTTTCATGCGATGTTTCCATTCTTGGTAGCCAAAATCACCACTGGCTACTAATTTCTGAGAAATTCTTCTAAAAAGTAACATATTTTAGCAAATTTGTGAGAAAATACTTTAATAAAGACTATATTTTCACAAATTTTAAAAATTTGGTTACTAGTTATTTTAAATTTATGGAAACATAGACATGTAATTATATAAAATTTTCAGTAAATCATTTTAAGCTACAATCTTAAACATGTGTTTGTATTTTTTTTAACTCATGGTTAGAACTTAGAACAAGGTATAGAATAAAGGAAGTGTTAATCTGTAGTTGTTTTTTAAATACAATGGGACATGAATAAATTGATGATTAAAATAATGAACTTACAAAAAAAATATACAACATTTTTGTTTTTATTTTTCAGGTAATTGACAGAAGAGTTCGAGAGCTGAATATTGAGTCTGAAATTTTACCACTTGATACTCCAGCATTTGCTCTAAAAGAAAGAGGATATAGGTAAACTATCAAAGCTTAACTTTTTGATACCTATTAATGATGAGCAATATTAGTAAAAAAAAGAGAAAAAAAAGAACTTCTCAATAAGAGTTTGTCTTATATTTATATAACTAGATCTAAATGTCTGTTGCATCTCCATTATATTAAGTCACCGGATTCAAAGTATTGCAGTGACATGTCTTTCAGATGAGTGATAATGACCATAGACTTCCCACTTTGGTATGCAGGATTAGAACAGACCAGGGAAAGTCCTTATATTTGTAAATTGTCTAAAAAATACTTGAAAAATATATTGAAATATTGAGCTTTAACAGAGTACTTGCATATTCAACTAACACAAAACATGAATTTGAACCAAATATCCTTCAGTATATCTCCTTTTTTTTAGCATAAGCTTGTATGCCTGTATGAACTTCATTTAAATCACTTTTGAAAAGCACATGTTTCACAATTGACTTTTGATTAAATATAAAATGTAAGCATTAATTGGTTTAGTCACTGACTTAATCAGGAAAGAAATGTGATTTTCATTTCATAATAATGAAACAGATACATGTAAAGCATCTTCTATCAAATGAGAATCACAAAGATTGACAGTTGATAAGATAATAAACTTAATTACAATAATTACTTGTCTTGACTGTCCTACATACCTGTACCTGTATCTTTTAATGATAAAAAATAAAGTCATTTTCTACTTCATTCATTTTTTATGTGTATTTATGATTATTTTACATTTTGATTTTAGAGGTATAATTATATCTGGTGGACCAAATTCTGTGTATGCCGATGATGCTCCGAAATATGATCCTGATATATTCAGATGTGGTCTTCCAGTATTAGGAATATGCTATGGCATGCAGGTTTGTTCAAATTACTGGTATTTGTATTTTTGATTTATATCACTAAGCTTTACAGTTTATACATTATATATATATTAGATATATATATATACATGTATATATATATAATTGATAAAGACTATCCTGTGCCTTTACTGTTGTGATAAAACAATTCAGATAAGTTAATTTTGATTTATCTTTTACACAAGTGAATTTTATTTCCACCTATCCAAACTGACAAGCATGATAAAAAGTTTTAGAGCCCTGGTTCTTATATCAGGGATTAATGTGATGGAGATTGTATGTTTTTAAATCATATTTTCTAGATTATTAATACCTTGATGCTTTATAGTATAGAATGATATGCTACAGCAGCAGCTATTTGTGTAGTGGCAGAATTCAGGACTTGTATTGGAAGTACTTTGTTCTATCAATGCTCTACTTGGGTACAAGGGGTCTTGACTCTCAATATATAATGGACTAAGCCACACACAGATCACAGTTCCTTGCAATGCTTAGGTTCTGTATCAACTTAGACAGAACCTAGTGTGAAAAAATCATGTTTGCTTTCAGAAGATTAATAGTTTTATCCTTCACCTTTCCAGAACTGACATCTTTGAAATGAAGAATAAATCTTTATTAGGTTGCAAAATACATTACTTGACTTCACCTCTCAGGGGTGGCTCTGGCTCCTAAAAAACAGGAGCCAAAAAAATCGCCAGTTGTGGATTTTTGTCGCCAGTTTTTGGAAACTGGAGCCAGAAGATAAAATGATTCACCATCGGCCTCTGTTCAGTACCAGATTGTATTTAGCATTTTGATTGCAACTTGTTTGTAAAATGAAGAATAGAAACGCAATTAAATTTTTATTTATTTGTTTATTCACCATCCAATACATTTAGTTTTATTTAACACTACCTGACAGAATAAAATGCATGCACTGAAATTTTAAACAACCCCCATCAATCATTTAGGAAAAATGCAAAAACAGATGCATGCACAGCCTTCCAATGCTCCCCGTAAGAAATTAAAATCATGAATTATTTATCATTAAAAAGTCTTTTTTTTTTTTTTTTTTTTTTTTTTTTTTTTTTTTTTTTTTGGAAACGTTAACGGCAAAACCTTGACTATTGTCACCTGAAAATATTAATCATGTGTGAAATTAAAATGGGAAAGCACGAAAATATTCTGAATTATCAGATTTATTTACGCTTACTTTCCGAAAATAATCTAAATAATAATAGCAATGATATCTGAATCGCCAAATGAAGTTAAAAATACAGTAACGCATTTTTCTATATTTAGATCTGATATTACATCATGATACGACAGTTTGATTGACTGCTAGTTTAACCTTACATACAACAAAAAAATCAATATTAACACCAAATACGTAAAAGATGGCATTAGTGAAAATTTTTACCATTTATTTTTAAAAAATAAATCGTGATTTTCTGCAATAAATGCCGTTGACCCACATTCATTTAATTAGTCCTTCACTCTGACCTGACCCGGATCTGACCTCACGATCATGAATAAAATTTGCATACGTTATTTTAATCGCTTCTAAAACGCCTAGTACACGTAAATTTATGGACACTTGGAAATTTGGACGTTCATGGCTTGGGTACGATCACTAAACAAAACTTAATAACCAGACCATGAACAACTTTATCCGGTTTTTCTTTTTTTTTTTTCTGGTGTTTGTTGCATCTGCACATTTTCAATAACATTGCTATCAGAACCAAAACCAAAGGACGATAATTTTGCAATTTTAGATTGTTGGGTTGCGGTAAAGTCCAATTTACGTTTACCCATGATAACGGGTGAAAGATTTTTTTAAGTATGTGAAAACTCGTCATTTTGCTGTCCATTTTAAGTGTTGTCGGATCTTTGTGATTTTTACAATGTTTATTTTTCGAAATTTTTGCCGACATAGTTCACAGATTCTATATATACACCGCGCTTGGATACACAAGAGAACATTAGAGACACACGACCACTAACTATGTATATGGTCGTAGACTAATTAATTACAGTAACAAATTAAAAGTATAATTAACTCTTTCATTCTACATTCTACCTAATCACTTTAATTGCCGTCTTTAACACATCTTTCTACATGGCTTCCAAGTAAATCCTTTGTTAATACCTGTCGTCTGTATACATTGTATTTTTTCGACACGTGCCGATAAAACTCTTTTATTTGGGGACCACTGTGGGATAATTTTTGTAATCGCTAAAAAAATCGCCAGGCGCCGATTTTTATCGCCAAAAATCATAAAAAATCGCAATTTGCGACGTTGGCGACCGACAGCGCGACCACTGCCTCTTTTCTTGCTGGTTTATACAGAATCATAAATGTACACACACAACCATAAAACCTTGATTAATTACCATAATACATGTACAATGTATTTGTTAAGTCAAATTTTGTTATTTGTAAAGAGAGTAAATTGAGAGATAATTTTTATTTTAAAAATAGTAATAGACTTTGTAACTTTACTTTAGTATTCTTAACTAAAGTGTTAAAGTTATTAAGAGGCATGACAATGAGGTTTTATTGTATATAGATCTGATTTTTGACCAATTTGGTGACTTTTTTTTATACATAACTATAGATGCTAAATAAGGAATTCAAGGGAACAGTAGAATCTAAAGAAGCTAGAGAAGATGGTCAGTTTAATGTTACAGTTGACAATAAATGTCCACTATTTAAGTAAGTTTGACGAAATTACTAAATGATTTAAACATGCTTAAACATCATAATTAAGATGGAATATTTCAGCAGTCATGAAATATCTTAATCATAGGTGTTGATTTGACAGGAAAAGCCTTGACTCTCTTAACTTCATATTAACTCTTAATATGTCAATTTTAATGAAAAGAAAAAACTGTTATAGTATTACCGTACATGTATGTTGTCCTTTCACTATTACAGTACATTAATTGTAATTGGACGGTTTTTAATTGTTATGAATATGGTATTGGTGAATCATTTACATTCTTACATTACTAATTGTGGCATTTTAAAGGGGGATTGATGATATATCAAAGAAGATTCATAATGAAATTCATGAAAAACATAATGTAGATTTCTGGACTTAGTAATACTGGATACTTTTCTGTATTAAGTGAAGTATCTAAGTTATTCCGGACATTATAATATAATAAGGATTTCTTTAACTTTTTTTGGTATTTTTTTTTGTTATTATAGAGGGATGAAGAAAGAACAAAATGTCCTGTTAACACACGGAGATAGTGTAGATAAAGTAGCTGAAGGTTTTAAAGTTATAGCAAAATCTGGTAACTTAATTGCAGGTAAGATCATGTAGACATGGTTTGTGTAGGATGAAAATGTAATCAGGAAAAAAATACTTCTCCTGTATTTAGAAATGTCTAAAAATAAAAAAAATATATATATTATCTTTCTCATTTACACAAAAACACAAGGCTTTTTGTACAGACTTTATTGCAAGTTTTAGAGTACCTAAAATTGAGATATTTCATGCATTTTACATTTTATATTTCACATTTACAACACAACAAAAAGAAAAAAAGGTATATTATACAGATTTTGTTTGATATATCACAATAACTAAAAACATGAAGTAATTTGAATAATTTTGTAAGTACTGACAATATCTAAATTTTATGATGTAATGGATAAATTATAAATTATTGATAGTCTCTGAAACCCTTTAAATTAATTTTTATATTTGCAGTAATTGGTAATTTGTTTCTCTATAAAACTGGAATGTACTGTAAATCTCTTTGACCTCATGACTTGCTTATGGATATATCTACTTATGGTAGAGGAAGTTATAGTAAACACCAGACAATTCAGTTACTAGATATTGCTGTTGCTTGTTGTATCATAGATACATTTACATGTATTTACAGGTATAGCCGATGATAAACAGAAGTTATATGGTGTACAATTCCATCCTGAAGTTGATTTAACAGAAAATGGAATGCAGATTATGAAGAATTTTTTATACACAATAGTCCACTGTGAGGGTACATACACCATGGCTTGTAGAGAGAAGTCGTGTGTACAGTATATAAAAGATACAGTAGGAGATCATAAAGTCTTGGTAAGATTTAACTGCTTCACAGACTCGGAATCTACATACTATAATATCACAGATGTTTGTTACTGACCTATAAGGTTAACCAGAATTTTAAAGACAATTTGGCTGTATTGCTTTTACTGCAGGCTGAAGAGGAACATTTCAGAATCCGAGTTTACTGGTTTTGCTACTTTTTCTTTCTTTTTGCTCCTTTATAAGTCATGAACTCAATTAAAGTTGCTTCAGCCTTCCTCACACTGACCATTATCAGGTACATTCTTGTCACACATATTAACACAGTAATAGAGATAAAAGTATTAGCCAATCAACTTATTTGTCCAAGAGTACAAAACTCGAATTAGGGAATATTTCAATGTCAGTTTTCAGTGATTTTGTCACCCTTAGATTACTACCAAATAAATTGGTAGTTTCACCTGGAGAAATAACACTAAAATTTCCCAATTTGACCACTAAAATTCCCCAAAAGCCAACATAGTTTAAGTTAAATACAGTCATCTAAAACTGTCCAGGCCTATAAAAATGTCCGACATTGTCACAATATAAAATCTTTGCAACGAACTCCAAAAAAGATTCAAATTTTCCCAATTTGAAAGGTAGAAGGTAGTTTTTAACAATCATAACAAAATCACTGATTTTAAGACAAACAGTTGAAATTGAATACCCAATGTCATAAATAAATTGTTAGTGTAAGTTTGTTGATCAAAATATTAATGAGAGAAAAATAGGAATATATTAGTTGACTTTTTGCTCAATTGAGTGAATGATTGTGAAACTGGGGACTGATCAATATTATACACATTGGTGTAATTGTAATTTCTAAAACTTGACTGTTACAGATGCTGTTAAGTGGGGGTGTAGATTCTACAGTTTGTGCTGCATTATTACACAGAGCATTAAAACCAGACCAGGTGATAGCAGTCCATATAGATAACGGCTTCATGAGGAGAAATGAAAGTACTTCTGTACAGCAATCATTACGACAGATAGGGTTAGATGTCAGACGTAAGTTTACATTATACATGTAAAGCAATCACTACGACAGATAGGGTTAGTTGTCAGACGTAAGTTTACAGTATACATGTACAGCAATTATTACGACAGATAGGGTTAAATGTCAGACATAAGTACATAGTATCCGTGCACAGGGAGAAAATTGTAATGATTGTTGTACACCTTGATGTAGATATTTTAGCTAGATCCTAAAATCATCATATTCAAAATAAACTATTGGTAATCCTTTTGAGAAAAATACTGAATTTCCAAATTTCATATATCAAAAAATGTTTGAATAACTGCACCCCTTTCTAATTATGGTTTGCATTTTTTTCCTCTATTCCATATTGTTGTTGTTTCAAATCAAGAATAAATACTGAAAGGAAATAAACTTCTTCTGTTGCTATGTTCACCTGTAAATGTGTTATACAGTTTTGTCTGACATATCCTATACAGCTATATATTTTCTGTCTGTATACAGATCAAAAGTACAGAAGAATACATATACATTTATTTTAAAGTTCACTTATTAAGTATTATTTGAAATTTAATTATATATTTCAGTCATTCATTCTGCTCATTCATTTTATAATGGAACTACAACAGTACACACAGAGAAAGGAGAATCTAAAGTACGCAAAAGAAAAACAAATACCCTAAATACAACATCTGACCCAGAAGAAAAAAGAAAAATTATCGGTGATACATTTATGAAGGTACATATTACATCTTACAGCTATTAGGGTCTCGATTTGATTTTGACTTTTAGGAATCAAATGAATTTCTTAAAATCTCGAGAGTAGAGTAAAGTAATGGTGTATTATGGTCAGTCAAGATGCTTTCCCTTATCTTGAGGCAGTCAGTTTTTGGACTGTGGTAGAAACTGTGTTACATATTTAGGGTTGGAACTCCCAAGAGTTGAAAAAATAGTCTTGGGGTGTAATGGAAGCCTGGCTATAATAAGAAGTTAAAAGTTACATAAGATTAAACTGTTTATCCTATTACATAAACATAGTCATCCATTTTTGTGTCACCTGACTAGGTGACATATAGGGATTACTTTCGGCGGCGGCGGCGTCCGGATTTCCTTGTCCGGAGCATAACATTGGTGTTGTACGTTCAAATGACTCCAAACTTGGTGTGCATGTTTCTGGCAATGACTCGAAGTGCAGTGCACAAGAACCGCAACTCTATCGTTTTCCGTTTTTGAATTATTTCCCTTTGATTGATTTTTATAGAGCATTTCTTGTCCGGAGCATAACTTTGGTGTAGTACATGTATGTTCAAATGACTCCAAACTTGGTATACATGTTTCTGGCAATGACTCAAAGTGCAGTGCACAAGAACCACAACTCTATCTTGTTCCTTTTTTGAATTATTCCCCTTTGATTGACTTTTATAGAGGATTTCTTGTCCGGAGCATAAATTTGTCAACTACAGTCACTGCACTTAATGTCATTGCCAGAAACATGCATACCTGTCCTGATCCAGTTATCCCCCTAGGCAAACTGGGTCCCAGAACAAAATTACAACTGTATGCAGGGAATACGACATATGATATCAGTTTTGTGTTTTGCTGACAAAATGATTATAGCAGAACTTAATTAACTTATACATTTTATATTGTTAACTTCAGTTTGACATTTATTAATCACTTCTATATTAAAAACACTTTAACACACTTGGATGCCTGAGTAAATGTAACGTGTGATTTGATACAATGGCTGCTTACAACAATAGGTGAGACAATACCTCTCACCATCGAGTCCCAAATCAGTTGATTATTGGCTTTTGGGACCTGCAAATTTGTTTGCAAAATCGAATACTTCTCAAAATAGGACCTCCAAAAATTGAGACCTTTTTAATGTAGAGTTAAGAACAAATATTGTTGGGACCTGAAAAATACCTCTCAGAATTGAGTACTTCTCAAAACTGAATCCCTCGAAATCGGGACCCGACTGTACTATGCAGTGTCAGGCGACACATCTGTTTCAAAGAAACATATCTAGTATAAGTTAAAAGCTAGATATACCCTAGGTATATAATTACATGTATGATGAAACCAAATACTTCTGTTTTTGTCTGCAATCAAATCCATTTTACAGAAAATTTTGAAAAATTATGCAAAAAGGGATGTAGTACTTGAATTGTACATGTACCCAAGTTCATAATGATGTAGTAATTGAGTTGTACATGTACCCAAGTTCATAATGATGTAGTACTTGAGTTGTACATGTACCCAAGTTCATAATGATGGTGAGATTTGTAGTAAAGTTAAATGTTTAAATTTGCTACCACTTGAATTTTCAAGAAAAAGTTTTGTAATTCACTTCAAACCTTGTTATAATAGCCTTGATAACTTTGTCATATTGCTAATGAATACATGCAGACCTGCCAACCCTTACGATTTTTCTGTAGTTCTTACTGAAAATTGCTGAAAATTTTTAATTCTTATGATTGTACGGATACGGCATGTTTTCTTCCGATTTTTATCTTTTCCAGATATCCTCTTTCATTGTCTTTACGTTTCCAAACCATGTTTTAGAAAACTGTCCTGGAAACACTTTTAAGGCATGCAGATTACAATAAAGCATTAAAAAGATAGCCAGCGATCACTGTCTAACGCAAAGTCGGAAGAGCGTTTGATAGTAAAGCATTTCAAAGACATTCTGAAGTGTAATAATCAAGAATCTGTGTGATTTTAAAGTTTCTCGCGGTAACTGTCAAATCTCAAAAATGAGCAAACGCAAAGCAGCTCTGGCGGATTATGGAGAGTCAGCTCCGAAAAAAAGGGATCAGTATAAATTGGTGCGATTTAGGTGATTTTGTAGCCTTAACCGTCTAACTAAAATACGCCTATTTGATAAAACTGACTGTTGTAAAATCTTACTGAAACTAGTGCAATCTTACTGAAAAATGTCCTTATCTTACGGAATTGTTGCCCAGGGGGTTGGCAGGTCTGTACATGTACAAATAGTTAGTAAAAAGTTTTAAGACACTTCTCAGTCTGCCACCATATAGTAACAACCCAATGTTTGTGTTTTACAATTATTTTATTCTGGTATGGAATAACATCAATCGATGCTTTCCTGTAAGAAAAAATATAAAAACTAGAATTGTGATGTGAATGTTTTTCAAAACTTTCCACATAAAAGTTAAGGAGTAATGATCATGTTGTAAACTAGTGACCTAATTTGTTTGGTTGTAGGTAGCCAACGAAGTTATAGAACAACTTGAACTCAAACCTGAAGATGTATTTCTGGGTCAAGGTAAGAAACAGAATCACAGATTTGAATACATCGGTATCTCTACTTTGTCTGAAATCAAAGCTCACAGCTTCTTTATCCACTTTGTTAAAGTTAATTTCAGATTTAAGATGATGATATATAAACTTTAATATTAAGTTTCCTTTTACAGCTTTTCCCTTTTTGTTACAGAAGCAACAGATATTTCGTTTTCCTTCAGTTTTGCTTCTTTAACAGAGTAATCATTCAAAACTACAAATCATGAATCTATTATATTTGATGCAAAACATAAAAAAGGACATGCATATATTATTACTCTGAGTTTTCTCACATAAATTTCAGCTCATCTGGTTATGTCCAATTGAGCTTATGGCGTATTTGAAAAGAAAATTTACTTTTATTTGCATAATTCATTCAGGAACACTACGTCCAGATTTAATAGAAAGTGCATCAGAATTAGCTAGTGGTAAAGCTGATGCAATCAAAACTCATCATAATGACACAGAGCTAGTCAGAGAACTAAGGAAGCAGGGTCGAGTCGTAGAACCACTCAGAGATTTCCACAAAGATGAAGTACGTTCCATTGGAAGAGATCTGGGTTTACCTGCAGAGCTTGTACAGAGACATCCATTTCCTGGTAGGTATATTTATAGAGACATGTGGCCATGTGGCTAAGACTACAGGCTCGTGACTCTGAGATTGAGGGTTCAACACTTGTTTGGTCTAAATTATTTGTCCTTGAGCATAAGACATTGAGTTTTACATGTACATTGCACCAGTCCACCAAGTGGATAAATTAATTTATTGGGAAGTTAAATAGTTATTTTAAAGAAAAATAACTGTGTTTGTATGCTAAGCTTAAAGTTATTTCAATTATATCTAAAGGTCAGAACAAACCGTTGACTTTCAACAAACAAACTGACAATTTTACTCCTGGATCTGCTAAAGTGTTATTCCTACATAGGTGGGGGAAAGGCTGTGTTTCATTGGCCCACTTGGCCACCATGGTCCCTGTAAAGTATTACTGGTATAATAAAATGAATATTTTCTCTGATGGATCAGATAGAACATATAGTAAAACTTAGAACAAGTACTGGTATTAAGGTAACTGTACTTTGTTACAACATGTCAGGTTTAGTACATTCAGTAATATGTAGAAGGGAACTTGTACTTTGTTAAAACAGTCAGTTTTAGTACATTTATAAATTGTTTTTGTACAAAATAATCATAATTATGATACAGGTTCTTTTGGCACCAACATTGTTTTAGATCAGGTAACACTTATGATTTCCCTTTAATTTTTGCTGAAATTTGGCATGTGTTTTGTACAATCTTGTGGTCTCATATTTTGTCGTTCAAAACCATTGCAAATATAAATACATGTATATATACAGATATAAATTTACATGTATTGTCTAAATATAAATATGAATTTATGTATTAATATTTTAGGTCCAGGTTTAGCTATCAGAGTTATATGTGCAGATGAACCATACATGTGTAGAGATTTTGCAGAAACAAGTGTTTTACTCAAATTTATTGCTGATTATTCTAATGCACTCAAAACTGTAAGTGTAGTCAAAAAGTAAATAAAAAATGAGATATGGAAGTAAAATATTATCATTTCTTATTTGAGTTTGCCATAAGATATCCCTATGGTTTTTTGCAAAAACAATTATTTTCATTCAACATAGAAGCAGTTGATATTTTCAGCATTAACCATGTGATATTTTCAGCATTAACCATGTTATAGCAAAAAATTTTACTGTGAGCAATTTTCAAAATTTTCTGCAATTTCACCAGATTATTGATCACATTGTTCATTTTATTTTGTCAGAAGTTCAGATTTTTATAACCAGTGGTCAGAAATACAGTCAAACTTTGAATATTTGAAGTTGATGGGTCTTCATTTTAATTTCGAATAATTAGGGGGGTTTGAATAATCAAATAAGTGATTTTGGAATTTCTAACTTTCAAATGGTGATAATGATAAACATGGTTAATGATGGACAATAACGGCATACACATGTCTACAAAATGACCATCAGTTATGCTTGGGTAACACAAACAGGTAAAGGTGAAACTAGATGAAAGTAGTTTCTTTTTAGAATTAAATTAAAATGTCAACTTTGAATTTTTGGCATATGATCTATGATCTTATGATATATCACTTCAATAAGATCTGTAATTTGTAATATTTTGTAAATTCTTTTGTTGAAATCATTGAAATTTAAGATTTTGACCATTAAGAAATTTTTGTTTAATTTCTAGTGATGTTTTCAGCTATTGCTTTCTAAATTCTATTTTGATGAAGTATGTCAGTTTTAAGATCTTCACAATATCTGTCCAAAATTAGGAACAATCAGTGGTCCCAAAAATTTAGTTTTCTCCATTTTTATCTTGTTTGATTATTTTATTATCTGTTAAATTTTCTCATGTATTTGGTTGCCTTGGAATCATGTTTTTATTGTGCCCTGTTTTTGATCATGTTTTAGTCTACATTTTCAATTTCAAATATTTTTCTCAATAGTGGATGAAATGGTTCGTGTTTAATTAAAAATGACCTAAAAAGCTATAAAATAAATACAGTTTGCTTGGTTAACAAAATTTTTTTTATTTTTTTCCACAATACTCATCTTTATTGACTGTTTAAGTCAGAAAATATGAATGAACATTTTTAACTGATGTTGTTAAATGTTGACATTTCAGCCACATGCCTTGGTGAACAGAGTTAAAAACAGTCTTTCACCAGAGGAACATGAAGATCTTCTGAGAATTAGCAAAACACAACCTTACAGCACAACATTGTTACCTATTAAATCTGTTGGTGTCCAGGTGTGTATACTATTATTTCACAAATGCAATAAGTTTTTAAACTACATATGAAAGTCCATTTTTTCTGATTCAGGGTTCAAAATGGACCAATCCTAGTCTAGGTATGTAAAGATCCAGCTTGATCAGTAAAACCAATACCAAGTGTTTAAATTCAAAGTTTGGAAAAAAATAGATTTAATAATATTGTTCTCCTTATAGTTGTGGTTGAAACTGTGTGTCTTACAGTTTACAGATCTCCGCCTAGATTCCAATCCCCCTCTGGACAAATCCTGTTGTGAGAAGGATTGTTTACTTGCTAAAGGTTAGTGGTTTTCCTTTCAGTGTGAATGAAAGAATTTTTATGGGTTATGAATTACTCTGACAGATGTATTTGATTCATTGTTTTCTTTTGAACTTCACACATCAGAGGTGTTCTTACAGCTCTTGTTGTAAGTTGACTGTTATATGTATATACTTTACTTATTTTTTTAGGGTGATTGTAGAACATACAGTTATGTTGCTGGTATTTCATCAGATCACAAGCCAGACTGGAATAATTTGATAACACTTGCCAAAATTATACCCCGTATCTGCCATAATGTTAATAGGTAAAGTAATCATAAACTATGTATCTACACCTCTCTTCATAAGACAACAAAGGTATGATCTCTCGTTTGAAATGTATAAAGTAACATTTCTGGAACCTTTGTACATTTGTATGTAAAAGTATTTTGCAAATTAAATGGTTTTATAATTGTTGAATATATTTTTAAAGACAGTATAATTTTTTAAAGTGTTTATTTATGATAAATTTGATTAAGTGATTTTTCATATTAGATTTTAACTTTGAATTGAGATTAAATCTGATATTATATATTTTTGATCTTTGTTTCTGTAATATTATTATATACCATGTGTCAAATAATATAAATTTAAACATAAATCTGATAGCACTAAGATTACTTAAGCTAACAATAATTTATTTTAAAAAAATTAAAAAAAACTTGCAGAAATCTTTATTTAACTAGTAAACTTTAGAGAAATGGCATACCTCCACTTTCATGCAAAGGAAATAAGAAAAAACACAATGCAAATACATTGAAATTACATTTGTCTTTGAACAGCTTTATAACGTTACATCATTATAATCACATTTCAAGTTCAATGGTTAAGTACATCGTATTGATCTTATTTAGCACATTTTAAACTTTAGAAAATACAAAACCCTGCCACTTGCAACAGGCAAGTCTAGTCACTGTAATAGCCAAATAAATGACATTATATATACATGTGTATTTATAACCAAGTTACATGATGAGTGATATTTATAGGTCATATAAATGTCAGTGTAGTCAGAGAAAGTTTGATAGCAGAAAATCATTGTAGATTTACATATATTTTCTTATTTAGGATTGTATATATTTATTTGGTGACAGTAAAATACCCTGTGGTTTTTCTTTTTAAAGGATTGTATATATATTTGGAGGCAGTATAAAATATCCCGTGGAGGACATCACATCCACGTTTTTAACTGCTGGTGTTCTGAGCACTTTAAGACAAGCAGACTATCTTGCATCAAAAGTTTTACATGATTCAGACTGTATAGGTAAAATAAGTCAAATGCCTGTTGTTTTAACACCATTACATTTTGACCGTGACCCCGTTAATCACCAGCCATCCTGCCAAAGATCTGTTGCTATCAGGACATTCATCACTAATGACTTTATGACTGGAGTTCCAGCCATTCCTGGAAAACATATACCAGAACAGGTAAGGAGAATTATAACAGATTTGAGTTCACATTTAAAATATGTATCGACAGAATTTAATGATAAATACAACTAAATCTTTTTATAAGAACTTAAGATAAAACATCTTAGACGGAGAACTTTCCATAACAGTTCTTATTCATCAAGATATGAAAATTAAATTATAAGGTTATCTGCATCCAAAGATTTTGAAGGGATTGACCTTAAAATATGTTGCTCTGTATTTGAGAGGGTACAGTAGTGCAGAATAATTAGTTTATTTTGTTGAATTTGTTACATTTGTCAGAGTTATTTCCCCTTAAGACTAACTTTACAATGAGGTTAAGTGAATTTGTACTCTGTACTATTTTTCTTTAAAACATTGTTGACAGAAGGAAACCCTATTTTGTGTGGAAGGTCTCAGAATTGAGTTGATCAAAGTTTGTTATATCAGTCAAGTTCAACCCAGTCCAAGTAGAGATTATATCATCTTTGTCTAGGCAGACATTTTTGGATGGTAAATAATTAGTCTTTTGATTCTACAATGAGTCAGTTGATATAAACAAGAATTTTCATGTTGACTATAAATAATCAAAATGATAATCTTTATATTAAATAAGACACAGCAAATGTTTCTACTTGCATAATAAGCGACTATGTTGGTGATGTGGTCTTGAGCATGTGCTTATACATCACATCACCTCTTATAACATAACTTCTAATCCAACCAACTGGGCCATCTCAACAACAACCATCAAAACATACTGTCTTATCTACTGTATAACGAGAAATATTCGCGGGTAGAAACTTTCACGGTTTTACATTCAAAAACGTGTTCGCGTGTATTTACTTTCGCGGTCGACGAGCTTGTGCAAGGGAGATAACTATTTCAATTTAGTAGCATATATATAAGAGTAGTAAAGATTTGATCAACTATAAATTCTTACATTGTGTTTATGTTCTCCGAGTAGTAGTGAGTAGTTTAGTTTCTAACGGTGCTCCGTTATGTTGTAGAAACATTTAGATCAACTTCCGTTTTGCCGTTTTGTACAGTGACTGCTCCATTTTATCTACTGTGCGTCTGTTTTTATCAGATATGGATTTGTATATATGTAAATAATGTAATATTTACTATTTTATTCATTAGTTTCAATAATAAAGATTTTTCTAATGCTTTATTTACTTAAGATTTGGTCAAGTATAGGTGACATACATAATTTCATGGTTTTAGGATTTAAACCGTAGATGAACCCATTACAAAAGATCTTTAATATTTTTCTAAACATGTAGAAAACTTAGCAGTGTATTAACTTTCGCGGTTGAGTCTTCACCGCGACCATCGCGAATATTAATACATCACGAATGTTTCTCGTTCTACAGTATATGAGTCACCAAAGTGAGGAAATTGCCTCCACTATTTTAGAACTGATGCATGTACCCTCAGTGTATGTGAAAGAAATATTTACTGGTTGTAAAACACTATTACTTTACTTCATAAGCACTTGTATCATTTACAGATTCCACTTAGTTATGATATACCTTACAAATGTTATCTTGTTTTACATTTTTAGGTTGTTGAAAAGATGGTAGAGGAAATATTAACGGTACAAGGTATTTCACGAGTAATGTATGATTTAACATCAAAACCACCAGGCACTACAGAATGGGAATGAAGTCATTTATTTACAGTAATATCTTTATAAAAAAAGACGCTTTAAGAAGTTGACAAATCACTCATTTGCGAACGTTTCAGGTTTAAATAACATATTTTACACCCAAAATGATACTGGATTCATTGTCCTTGATAGAGAGTTTGACTCTTATTCAGGCAAGTTTTACTTTTGTTGTCGTTGTGTTTTAACAAAGCCTTAATGAGTTTAACTATCATTCAGGCTGCTTTGTAGAAGGGGAAAAAATTCAAAAAGCATTTAAGAAATTCAAAACCAAACAAACTTAAAACGCACAATATTTTTGGTTGTAGTGATTCTAGAAGACACAGAAATCAGTGCTATATTGTTTCCATTTCATGAGTTATTTATTGGTATTTTGATTGTACAATATGTCTAGGTGTAGGATGTTGCTTGGAAGTTAAAAATCACATGTTAACGTGATCACATTTACACCTTGTTGTTGAAGGGATTTATATTCCATTATTGTTCATACATGTTTATTTTGTTTTTGTAATAACAAGATTTTTACAAGGATCTTAATAAATTAAATAAACATGCAGTTTGGTATGATCTGTTAAAATCGGTTCATTTTCAAAATATTACAAAATTTGCAAGTTTTTTTTGTTTTTATTTTTCACGAGGTTATACTGAACAACAACATCAACAACAAAAAAAGAAAAAAAAAAAAAAAAAAAAAAAAAAGGCACAAGTATTATTTTGTATGTTTGTTTGGGATGTGCATATGTAGTGACCACTGACTGTAAAGCCCCAGTAAACTAGACGGTCAAGGAGAATTTGGGAGTACTTGCTTGGAATGGAATGAAGTAATGGTGCGTAATGCCTGAGTTATGATTATTTGATTTATATAGAAACATTAACTTTTGGGATAGTGGAGGAAACCAAAGTCCCAAAAGAAAACCATTGACTTTCAGCAAGTGGCCTGAAAAACTTTTTCACACTACAGTGCCCAAAGAAAACCATTGAACTTCAACAAGTGACCTGACAAACTTTCTCACACTACAGTGCCAGAAGAAAACCATTTGTCTTCATACAAGTGACCTGACAAATTTTCTCTCACTACAGTGCCCAAAGAAAACCATTGGATCTACAGCAAGTGAACTGACAAACTTTCTCACACTACAGTGCCCAAAGAAAACCATTTGTCTTCATACAAGTGAACTGACAAACTTTCTCTCACTACAGTGCCCAAAGAAAACCATTGAATCTACAGCAAGTGAACTGACAGACTTTCTCTCACTACAGTGCCCAAAGAAAACCATTGAATCTACAGCAAGTGAACTGACAGACTTTCTCTCACTACAGTGCCCAAAGAAAACCATTGAATCTACAGCAAGTGAACTGACAGACTTTCTCACACTACAGTGCCCAAAACCATTGATCTTCAACAAGTGAACTGACAAACTTTCTCACACTACAGTGCCCAAAGAAAACCATTGATCTTCAGCAAGTTAACTGACAAACTTTCTCACACTACAGTGCCGAAAACCATTGATCTTCAACAAGTAAACTGACAAACTTTCTCACACTACACTGCCCAAAACCATTGATCTTCAACAAGTGAACTGACACTTTCTTGCACTACACTGCTCAAAACCTTTGGTCCTCAACAAGTGAACTGACACTTTCTTGCACTACAGTGCCCAAAACCATTGATCTTCAACAAGTGAACTGACAAACTTTCTCTAACTACACTGCCCAAAACAATTGATCTTCAACAAGTGAACTGACAGACTTTCTGGCACTACACTGCCCAAAACCATTGATCTTCAACAAGTGAACTGACAGACTTTCTTGCACTACACTGCCCAAAACAATTGATCTTCAACAAGTGAACTGACACATTTTCTCACACTACACTGCCCAAAACCATTGATCTTCAACAAGTGAACTGACAGACTTTCTTGCACTACACTGCCCAAAACCATTGATCTTCAACAAGTGAACTGGCAGACTTTCTCACATTACAGTGCCCAAAACCATTGATCTTCAATAAGTGAACTGACAGACTTTCTCACACAACACTGCCCAAAATAATTGATCTTCAACAAGTGAACTGACAGACTTTCTCACACTACACTGCCCAAAACCATTGATCTTCAACAAGTGAACTGACAGACTTTCTCACACTACACTGCCCAAAACCATTGATCTTCAACAAGTGAACTGACAAACTGACAGACTTTCTCACACTACACTGCCCAAAACCATTGATCTTCAACAAGTGAACTGACGGACTTTCTCACACTACACTGCCCAAAACCATTGATCTTCAACAAGTGAACTGACAGACTTTCTCACACTACAGTGCCCAAAGAAAACCATTGAACTTCAACAAGTGAACTGACAGACTTTCTCACACTACACTGCCCAAAACCATTGATCTTCAACAAGTGAACTGACAGATTTTCTCACACTATCATATGTCAGAGTGCGGTAGGAACCTACGGAGCCCCTTTGGTGACACGCAGACATATATTTTTAACTCGTGCGCACGACTTGTAAAACTCGTGCGCACAACTTTTTAACTCGTGCGCACAACTTGTAAACTTTTTAACTCGTGCGCACGACTTGTAAAACTCGTGCGCACGACTTATTTAACTCGTGCGCACGACTTGTTAAACTCGTGCGCACGACTTATTTAACTCGTGCGCACGACTTGTAAAACTCGTGCGCACGACTTGTAAAACTCGTGCGCACGACTTATTTAACTCGTGCGCACGACTTGTAAAACTCGTGCGCACGACTTATTTAACTCGTGCGCACGACTTGTAAAACTCGTGCGCACGACTATTTAACTCGTGCATACGACTTGTAAAACTCGTGCGCACGACTTTTTAACTCGTGCATACGACTTTCAAATTGCGTTGCAGAACTTGTATTTTCGGCTGTGCTATAATTGCCTCTATTTCTTTCCCACCTTGCCAGGACGTAAGGGTAGGTATATGATTAAGGTGAACTAAAAGATTTGATACGAATTTTGATAAGATTTTTTTTTCGGCAACGCGGAAGTAGTGTTAGCCCTATAGTATATTTCGAGGCCCCTGATTCACAATCATTCCTTAACTAAGATTTTTCTTAACTTAAATTTAGAAAATCATGTTTTGGCAATCTCTTTCGGAACTACAAATATCCATTTTTGTTAAAACTAAATACATATGAAATAAGCTTGAAGTGATCTTCGAAATGACATATTAAATTCCTTAATTATTCAGATTTAAAATTTGTTAGATTTAAGTTAGAGAATGATTGTGAAACTTGGGCCAGATACTGTATGGTGTATATTTTTAGCCCGCCTATACAAAGTACAGAAGGGCTTATGTATTACCCCCGACGTGAGCGTCAGCGTCCAATGTTAAAGTTTTTGGTTAAAGTTTTTCATTTCTACAGTTTTATATGTCTTATCAATTGGATTATCATCCCAGTAGCTACATATGTTTGTCACTACATTAAAAGTCATTGATAAAGTTGCAGAGGCTGAAGATCAAGGTCAAGGCCCGCCTGTACGAAGTACAGAAGGGCTTATGTCATACCCCTGGCGTTAGCGACAGCGTCAGCGTCCAATGTTAAAGTTTTTGGTTAAAGTTTTTCATTTCTACAGTTTTATATGTCTTATCAATTGGATTATCATCCCAGTAGCTACATATGTTTGTCACAACATTAAGAGTCATTGATGAAGTTGCAGAGGCTGAAGATCAAGGTCAAGGTCATCTGTATCCAATGTTAAAGTTTTTGGTTAAAGTTTTTCAGTTCTACAGTTTTATATGTCTTATCAATTGGATTATCATCCCAGTAGCTACATATGTTTGTCACTACATTAAGAGTCATTGATGAAGTTGCAGAGGCTGAAGATCAAGGTCATCTGTATCCAATGTTAAAGTTTTTGGTTAAAGGTTTTCAGTTCTGCAGTTTTATATGTCTTATCAATTGGATTATCATCCTAGTAGCTACATATGTTTGTCACTACATAAAGATTCATTGATGAAGTTGCAGAGGCTGAAGATCAAGGTCAAGGTCATCTGTATCCAATGTTTTTGCCTGTTTATCGACCTAGATGTGCAGGCGGGCATTCTGTTCTTCTGACAAGTCTTGTTAAGAAAATGGAGTCATACCATTGGGCACAGGAACCTCAGTTTCGAGCAAGGAAAGCAATAGAGAAGAAGGGGTTTTAAGACAAGAAAGATACTAAATCGGAAGTGTAATGTGATCGATATCCTAGTACAATTTTTTAAAATTGTTTAACAAATATATTCAGTGTAAGTTTATTGACATTGCTTCGAGAAGTCATTGGTCGTATATGTCCTAATAAAATAGGAACCACGAGAAGTATCAACACGCAAACTGGTATCCGACTGGTGACCTTCCTTTTGTTTATGTAACGGTAACAGTATACAAAATAAGTACAACTTGTCACATATAACCGGTAAAATTTGTATAGCAAATCCAAAGAATACATTGATACAAAGTTGCAATTGATTGATTGTTGATTTATTGATTGATTAATGATTTAACGTCCCAGTGAAGAATATTTCACTTATATCGAGACGTCACTAGCTACAGATGAAGATGCAAAAAATTTCACCTGTGCTTTGCGCTGATGGTACAATGCAGTGAGGGTTTTCTATCGTGCCACGCCTACCGTGACATGGGTCCTGGGTTTTTTGGGTCTCGTCCGAAAGACCCATGATTTCATTTCTTAATGCCTAGTGCTTGGCGAAAGAACAGTAACTACCCATTTTTTAAATCTTGGTTCAGACCTGGCAGGGGATCGAACCAGCGACCTCCCACTTGCTTTTATGTATGTGTGAAAAGGAGATCTCATTGGCTTTTTTATCTCAGAGATTCACAAGCTGTTAAAGTCGAAGATTTATCCGCTTTCTTTACTCTTACCATTTAATACCAATTTATCTTAATGACCTGAAATGATATTGCCCTCTGCATAAGTCTGCTGTATTCGAGTCAGTTTTTCACGCATCGTAGGCGAGTCTTCACTGAGAGTAAAAGATGCATACACGGATACCTGGCAATTGGTTCCCCTTTTAGTATTAATCAAAAGCTAGTTAATCTGATTAGGTTAATCTAATAGTTTCACCTTTAAGTTAACAGTGTCCGAGTGGACTAAATTGCGGTTTACGGGTTACAGCGTCTTTCACATATGAGGTTGCTAGTTCAAGCCCCAAAGCTAATATCACACCATGTGGGAAAGTTTGTCAGTTTAGATGCTGCAAGTTGATGGTCTACTCGATAACGATTTTTTTATGCCAACACAACGAATGTCTGTAACATTTCATTTCGGTGACTCGTTTTCCGAAACCAATTTTGTTCAAACTCCACACATTAATTTTGATGGCCTGTGTCAAAGGTCAAGGTGAATGTTATTTCATATATAATTTTAGTTTCTACTTACTTACTTAAGCAACCAATTGATTGTGTTCAAACTTCACACGGTGACAGTACTTCATGAGAGGAAGACATCGATTAGATTTGGTGACCTTGGGTCAAAGGTCAAGGTCTGGTGTCCACACTAACTTCTTTTTTAATAAAAGGATTTTTTGTTGAAACCTTACTCATTAATTGTGCTTG
The DNA here is from genome assembly GCA_029721355.1 of Tegillarca granosa. NCBI lineage: Eukaryota > Metazoa > Mollusca > Bivalvia > Arcoida > Arcidae > Tegillarca > Tegillarca granosa. The sequence goes on along the minus strand of CM056597.1, from coordinate 839,627 downwards.
ATGATGTGGGTGGCATATAGAATTTGGCCTGTCTATCTGTTCGTGGGTCCATCCGGCTGTCTTCATCTTTCTCTTGTTTTTCCATGTATTAACTCAGTTAAAATGTAAGAGGAAGAATTCTGTTGATTTTGTGACCTTGGTCAAAGTCACTGTTGCTTAATATTTTGGTTTCTCTATTCTAACTTAAGTTAAACACACAGTGTTTGCCTTCACAGTGGTTGGCAATTGATTTTTGTGACCTTTGGTCAAAAGCCAAGGTAGCTGGTATTCCAAATTTTGGTTTTCTTGCGCTAACTAAAGTTTTAATGGGAGGATTTGTTGAAACTTGATATAGTGATTGTACTTGATGCAAAGTACAAACCTATTGACTTGGGTAAAAGACAACGTCACTTTATTCTAAATGGAATTTTATTTCCAGAATCTCCTTTTAAGTTTGATCTAGTCATCAATTAATTAATTAATAAGGACTAATCCTTGTTTCACAAACATCTAGTTTATCCTGATATGCTATCTGTATTTATGAACGACTTTGATCACACACACACACACACACACACACACACACACACACACACACATATATATATATATTATATATATATATATATATATATATATATATATATATATATATATATATATATATATATATATATATATATATATATATATATATCTTTGTTACAGTCAGCGCAACATGGATGACCGACAACTGGAAGATAGGGACCAGCTCATCTTTATTTATTTTCACTTTGGCCTGACCTACAAGGAAATCCAGGAAATGTTAGAAATTAAGCATGGAGTTGTTTTGTCATTACGCCAATTAAAAAGAAAGTTGGCATTGATGAGACTTTTCAGGCGGAAGTATTATTCGGATATAGAAGATGTGGCAATGTTTATTCAACGCCAACAGGAAACATCCGGCCAACTTCATGGATATAGGTGGATGCACTTGAAGTGTATTAGGAATGGATTGACTGTACAAAAAGAGATTGTTCGAATATTAATGAAAATACTTGATCCAATTGGTGTTACGTTAAGACTTAAAAGAAATCTTAGAAGACGCCAGTATGGTGTAAGAGGGCCAAATTCTCTGTGGCACGTCGATTCCTATGATAAACTAAAACCTTATGGTTTCTGCATCAATGGATGCATTGATGGGTATTCCCGATACATAATCTGGCTTCATGTGAATACAACAAGTAGTGATCCCCGAGTGATCGCTGGTTACTATACACAGGCTGTTCTTCAAAAAGGCGGAGTGCCGAATTCAGTGCGCAGCGATATGGGGACCGAAAATAGCTACCTAGCAGAGATGCAAACTTTCTTGCGTAGGCATAGAGATGAGGATCAAGGAAAAGCGTTTTTATATGGGACTAGTCAGCATAACCAGCGGATTGAGAGTTGGTGGGGCGTACTTAGAAGGGAAAATTCAGAGTTTTGGATTTCATTTTTTCAACAGTTAAAGATAGATGGATATTTTTCTGGCGACTTCATAGACAAAAATTTGCTGCAGTTTTGTTTCATGCATCTAATCAAGGTAATCTGAATAAAATGTTATGTTTTAAAAAACCTGAAAGGCATTTTTTCTAAACGTGCACTATAATATAACTGGTCGGTTAAGATATTGCCATCCGATACAAAAGTACCAATCCGTTATTCCAAGCGAAACGTCCGTGTAGATAAAGTAAAAAAAAAATGCATAATTGAGAGTAATTGTACACGTGAACGCCCAACAGAACTGGAAGTGAGGTCAGGTGCTCCGGAAGGGTAAGTATCTCCCGGCTCGCACGTCACGTTTACTTTGTAAAATAAAGAGAAAACGGTTTGAAAAATAGACTAAGCAGAATAATTACAAAGTGTATTCCAAACCTTACCATCTCCGGATTTATTGGAGATGCTCATCTAGTTAAACATTGAAGTGAAGACAACCATGTAGAAACTTTGTGGTGCGGAAAATATCTAAAATAAGTTTAGATACAGATACACCGTATTAATTGATAAGACAGCAATTTTTTTAATGACTTTGATGAATCCGAGCTTTAAATAACCCCGTAACTCATAACAATGTTCTTTACAAGAACTCGGATTACATTGAACGTACAAAGACTTAAATCTAGTCTTGAAAAACAAGACCGTGAGCATTTGATATTCGGAGAAAGTCCAAGTAGAACAGTTGATATGGTTCATTAACATACTTAGTATTTGAATATCACAACATCTGTGCATTTGGTGGCTATTAACTAACTCACTTACTTGGCCTTTGATAGTCACTCCTAACGCAAGGTAACTGAAACGGTCAAATCGACAAAAACACAACCACTAATTATTGTTAACACGGGATCTGAGGCATATATTTAGCCGAAAATGCTGCTGCTTCCCGACGTAATATAACAATTACTTTCTGTTTATTGGAATATTTTCCTTATATTTCAGTCTGAACTCCAGGTAGTGAAAGATATATGGAACTCACATAGAATTCGTCCATCGAACAGGGGCTTTAGTGGACGTCCAGTTGTTTTATACGATTTGCCACAAATTCGGGGAACAGAAGATTTTCTTTGCCACGTTGACAATCGAGAAATATTAGCTTGTGTAGAAGAATGTGTATTCCCAGAAGAAATAAGTGACACTGACGTTTACAATTTGGCATCAGTTTATATGTTTGAAAACCATTTACAAATGCCAAATGACGCCTATGAAGCTGCTAACCTTTATGAAAGGTTAAGAATGTTTTTCAGAGAAAATTTATTTGCAAATTAAAAAAAAAACAAACATTTTTACAAATAAATGTGTTCTGAATACTATTGTTCAAGTATTATTACAATAAGATCAAAATGACCATATGTGGTAAAATCTTTACACTTACATGTAATTACCAAAATATGTACTCGCGTGAAACGTGGATGTGTAGCTCTTTCACGAAGTTCAAAGAAACAGTATCCTTGACCTCCGTTTAAGGTCACAATATTCATATATGTATTGTTGTTGTAATGTTGTTTTACGTTGCATCAGCAATTTTTCAGCTATTCGCGACGAAAGCAGGTTTATTAATCTTTAAGGATTAATCTAAGAACAATTCATGTATGCGTGAGATGTGCGAGTGTTTTTGGTCTGTCTTGTACTAGCGCGCACTCAGGGCGACTTTACCGTGCTAGCTCACAGAGTCAGTACGCCACAGACAAGCGTACCACTCCTCCAGTAACATTATCCTGGCACCAGGTGAACCAGTCGATACTCTATCCTCTTAATGCCGAGCGCTAGGCGAGGAAGCAGTATCTCAAATTTCTAGGTCTTATGTATGACCCGGCCGGGGTTCGAACCCGCGACCTCCCGCTATCGAGACGGCCGCTCTACCACTGAGCCACCGAGGTGGTCATATATGTATGTTAAAGTGTATAAAAGTAATCTATCAAAGGCTAAAAAATCATTTCTCTCTCTCTCTCTCTCTCTCTCTCTCTCTCTCTCTCTCTCTCTCTCTCTCTCACACACACACACACACACACACACACACACACACACAAGAATTTAAGAAATAATCGCATCTTCTCGTGTTTTATCGTCGAATAATACACGGACCGGAGTTCACATGCGTTAGAAGCCACCGAGTGATATATTCGTCGCTATCATCGGAACGACGGCTCGTGTATTATTCGACGATAATGCACGGGTAGATATTGGTTATTTCAATTTTAATGTGACCAAAATTACGTATTTTTTTTTAAAAAAAAAAAACAAAAAAAAAAAAAAAAAAAAAAAAAAAACTAATTTTTCCGAGATAAATTTTGAAAACTGTAAACAGGCTTTAATGACGACATCATTAGACGTCACAATAAACTTTGTACCCGCCATCCGAATAGGGATACACAACCAGCCATATTTATCGCTTGTTTTAACACGATTGGCTCTCTTCATGTTTCATATGAAGGAAAACTCAAGTCATGTTAGAATGTTTGTTTATTGGTCCCGTAACCTATTCCAACCAAAACATATATCAAGAAATTATCTGCTCAGTTGCTTAAAAGGCTCGATCAGCCGAGGCAATCAAAAATTCACATTTTACAATTATGATTAGTGTGAAAATGATGGGATTGTTAGAACTTTGATAAAACATTGCATAATACGTTTAAATCGTCATTTTTAAAATATTTTAATCCATATACTTCTATAAAGGTAATGATTAATTCAATGTAAGAATCAACGTTTTTATTAAATACACAAAGAGGGCATCTCTCCCCATCAAATATCTTGCTATATAGAAATTGTGCTTGACTCGTAGGGTGATGACTGGTGTTGAAATTTTGGGATTTTATCTTCGGTAAATGTAAATTTATGGTTGATTGATATTAATGCGCTGTTGTTGAAACTTGGGGATAAACAAAAAAATTTCTTCAAATAATCTACATACTTAACAGCCAGTCTGCACGTGCAACTAAACATGAAATAATAATAACAATAACAAAAAAAAAAAATTACAAAGAACTCATTTATTAATTAAAACTGCCAACCATTATAACATTGGACAAGCCATGATACTACAATAAATTAAAAACCTATTTATAATCAGACAATGGAGTCCCACAACAAAATTGTTATTTCCATGTTGTCATGATTAGCAGGCTTAAAGTACAAACCAATACCAGATCTAAGGTAGAATAATAATATTGTCACTAACACAATAAAACATGGAAGCTGCAATGTACCAAATTTGATCATGTCGGTCCTGAGTCTCTATTCTTGTTTGGCAACTTTTATGTCATGTGTGTTTCTTCTGAAAACGAAAACAAAAATTTACATAACAATGTCAATTTACAAACCATTCTTAACTGAACTGTCTAAACCAAGACATAACAGGAATATACTGTAAAAGTGTAAAACGTTCAAAATTAAAATAAAAAAAAGTGGGCATAAAAAAAAAAAATAAAATAAAATTTCACTTATTTAAACTGAAAATGTGAAACGAAACCCCAGACAAACATTTTCTAAAACTACCCAAAAATTGACATTTTTTACACTGTTTAAACAAAATTGATAACCGAGCCAAAAACCCGTTCAATATGTTTTAAATTATTAAATTTTTATTTTACATACCAAATTATGAAATATTATGCAATTTCATTAAAAAAATAAAAGATTTCTTACATTTTCTCAAAATACCTCAAAATTTCCACTCCAAGGTTCTGAACCTTGCATACTTCATATGAATGCACATTTACACATCCTAATGACTCATTCCACAAAGTTTCAAAATCCTCAGGGGATAAATGTAGGTGGAGTTCGCTTGAAATGAAACACTGACGGACAGAATGACAGAATGACAGACGGACGACTTGCTTCACAATATACCCGCTTTTCCTCGAGGTATAAAAAGCGGGATGTAGGGAAATTCGGTAGTATGTCACCGTTCCTCAGTAGGCTCTTCACATATCACTTGTATATATTAAATCGTGCTTAGATGAGAGGCAGAGATTATTGACAAATACTTAGAATTTTTAGCTCATCTGAGCCTATGGCTCAGATGAGCTATTGCGATCTATCTCCGTCCGTCGTCCGTCGTGCGTCGTGTATAAACTTTACATTTTAATCTTCTCCTCTGAAACTACCAGGCCAAATTTGATGATATTTGGCAGTAATGATGTATAGGTGGGGGGCTTTCAGATTTGTACAAATGAAGGGGTCATGTCCCCTTGGGGCCCCATAAAGGGGGAAATAGTAAAGATCTTTAAAAATCTTCTCCACTGAACATACAAGAGGTATAGTTTAAATATTTCATATATAACATTCTTAGACTACCTTGTTTCTAATTTGTACATATCATTTTGGTGTGGGTCAAAATGGGGAAATGGCAAGGTACTTGAGGGAAAAAAACTGAATAAAGCATATTTGTCAATACATGTATATCTGAGAAACTATCAACTTTTTGTATAGGCATGGATATTACAATATTGTAGGTATTGATGTGACGGTCATTTTGATATATAGTTCAAGGTCATAGGTTTAAAGGTCAAGGTCACAGATGCTTAAGAAAACCGAAATGGTTAATTATCTAGAAAACTATAAACTTTTTGTATATACATGTATATTACAATATTGTAGGTATTGATGTAACGGTCATTTTGATATATAGTTCAAGTTCATGCAATCAAAGGTCAATGTCACAGACACTTAGGCATACCAAAATGGATAATTAACTGGAAAACTATCAACTTTTTGTAAAGGCATGTATATAACAATAATGTAGGTATTGATGTAACGGTCATTTTGATATATAGTTCAAGGTCATGCTTTCAAAGGTCAAGGTCACATATGTTTAAGAATACCAAAATGGTTAATTATCTAGAAAAATATCAACTTTTTATATAGGCATGGATATTACATTATTGTAGGTATTAATGTAACGGTCATTTTGATATATAGTTCAAGGTAATGCATTCAAAGTCAAGGTCACAGATGTTTAAGATTACCAAAATGGTTAATTATCTAGAAGACTTTCAACTTTTTGTATAACCTATTATATCACAATGTTGTAGGTATTGATGTAACAGTCATTTTGATATCTAGTTCAAGGTCATGTGTTCAAAGGTCAAGGTCACAGATGCTAAAGAAAACTGAAATGGTAAATTATCTAGAAAACTATAAACTTTTTGTATAGGCATGTATATTACAATATTATAGGTATTGATGTAATGGTCATTTTGATGTATAGTTCAAGGTCATGTGTTCAAAGGTCAAGGTCACAGATGCTTAAGAAAACCGAAATAGTTAATTATCTAAAAAAAAACTATAAATTTTTTGTATAGGCATGTATATTACATTATTGTAGGTATTAATGTAACAACCATTTTGATATATAGTTCAAGGTCATGCTTTCAAAGGTCAAGGTGACAGATGCATAACAAAAATAACTTGAAATCTATAACATTGCGTATAGGCATATATATTAGAATGTTTAAGGTATTGATATAATGATCATGTTGATATAGAGTAAAAGGGTGTGGGTCAAAGTTCAAGGTCACAGATGCGTTACAAAACCAAAATAGTTAATTATCTGCAAAACTATAAACTTTTTGTATAGGCATGTATATTAGAAAATTGTAAGTACTGATATAACAATCACTTTATATATAGTTTAAGGGCATGGGGTCAAAGGTCAAGGTCACAGATGTGTTACAAAACCAAAATAGTTAATTATCTAGAAAACTATAATTTTTGTATAGGCATAGGGAAATTTTGAAAGTCATTGAACTTTAGCAGAAAATATCAGATCATCAGGTGAGCGTTAAGGCCCATCATGGGCCTCTTGTTTATTATTAATATAAATCTATAGCACAGCTTCATTATCTTCCCAGGTTCCTCATGTGTGAGGTTTAATGGTCTATTATAATATTTTAGGTGTTTGATTAGTTTATCTGTTTTAGTTATGTATTATGGGTTATAACCATTTATTGTAAATGTGATTAGACCAATAAAATTATTATTATTATTATTATTATTATTATTATTTTTTTTTTTTTTTTTTTTTTTTTTTTTTTTTTTTTTTTTTTTCTTCGTTATAACTCTTCACAGGGAAAATCGACCAAAGAAAGTTTTTTAGGTTTAGTTCTATGTATAACCTTAGGGGCTACAGGACAATGTTTACAAAAGTAACAACTGCTTGAAAATCTCAAAGAATTCAATTAAACATTGAATTCCATGACAATCTCTAATGAGCTCCGATAGAACTGATAGCAAATTATCATGTAAAATTCACACAGACTAACGTACTTACATATTCCACACCATATGAAGTAACCCTCTTTCTTTCTGACGTCTTTGTATGTAAAAAGCCGTTACAATTCATTCGCACGAGTTATATAAGTCGTGCGCACGAGTTTTACAAGTCGTACGCACGAGTTTTACAAGTCGTGCGCACGAGTTCTTGAAGTCGTGCGCACGAGTTAAATAAGTCGTGCGCACGAGTTTTACAAGTCGTGCGCACGAGTTAAATAAGTCGTGCGCACGAGTTTTAGAAGTCGTGCGCACGAGTTAAAAAAAGTTGTGCGCACGAGTTAAAAAGTTGTGCGCACGAGTTTTACAAGTCGTGCGCACGAGTTTAACAAGTCGTGCGCACGAGTTAAATAAGTCGTGCGCACGAGTTTTACAAGTCGTGCGCACGAGTTAAAAATATATGTCTGCGTGTCACCAAAGGGGCTCCGTAGGAACCAAAGGGGTTAAAGCACTGAAAGTAAGAATGTACTTTAGACAATTTGGTCACCAAAGCCTTCTTTAGAAGTACTTAAAGCATAAAGTCTGTAGTTTTATAAACGATTACAATTCGCATGTGTGTTGATCTTGTTGTTTTCCTTGTTTGTTTGTTTTAGTCATTTGCTATATTTTATTGAATATTACTAAGTACATTTTAGCAGCTACAAAATTTTTTTCTTCTACTCAGAATTTTTTTTTAAAATTGAATTTTATCTTTTTTTTATAAGTTAACTTTAATGTTAATTTTTTTTACCTTTAAATTTTAAATATCTTTAAATGACCAAATCACAATACCAAAATCCAAAACATGAAATTAAAACAGGAGGGAAGTGGGGCTGGGTGCTCCAGAGAAGGTAGGTAACTCCTGCTTAACTGCTCATTATTATGCGCCCTTCCACCAAACCTTTTTGTTGTAGAGGATTGAAGGTTTAAAAATTAACACTTATCGTGCACAATTAAAGCTAGCTGATGATATTTTAATAACAATAAAGGTTATTGCTATCACAAACTGTATCATGTACCATTATATGTTATTTGTTGGTTGACTTACCAATGATTATGAATTCATTTATTTTGGTGGTGACCAATTAGTGGTTCAAACAGAAAATCGCTCATTCCATAGATTATTAAATTAATTAATTTTGGATTATGTTTATATGATGGGCTGGTTACGTTTTTACTTTGATTGCTCATCTTACTAGTAGCTACATATTTTCGACATTTTAAAATATAAATGTCTGAATGGAAATTTAAAACAAAACAACTAAAAATCAGTCATAATTTTCAATTTTTTTACTCTGCCTGAAAAATATACATTATTGAAAGCACGAGGTAACGGATCCAGAGTAAACCCCATCTGGTTTCCTTCTTATTACGTCTCTAGAAGCCAGTAGAGAATAGTAATCCCAGTTTGTTTGCCTGTAAACAAAAATTAAAACAATCGGATAAAGTAAAGTTTATTGTGAAACATAAATCATTGACGTAATGATAAATATTGTCAATGTTACCATGGTTACTTTAAAGTATTTTTGGTAAATTATGAAAGTATAATGATTTAGACACAATGGAGATTAGTTCGTATCAGATCGATTTCTTTATGTGAATTTGTTTGATGGATGTTAAGTCAATAGTTTCGTTATAGAAAGTTTCTTTAAAATTTAAATTTTTTGTACATAGAGCATTTCGTATTGTATGTGGTGTTACTGTTGTTGTATGTTGGAGGTCGGAGTTCGAACTCCGGACGTGTCTGACGAAGACTTGAAAATTGGTAGTGCCTTTTCTTTCCCCAATCACTCGGCATTAAGAAATTAAAGTCACGGTGTCCTTTAGAGTAGACCTTAAAAACTGATGCTTAGTATCACAGGAGGCGTGGCACGCTGAAAACCCCTTCCTGCACATTGTACTAAGCGAACTGCAAAGGTAAAAAATTTTGCCACTACTCCTTTAGCTGATGACGTCTCGATATAAATGAAGTACTCTTGACCTGGACGTAAAACCCCATTAAATCAATAAATATCGTATTATTACACAAGATAGGCGATGGTTGAACAAGGTGGTACGCGTTATGGACGGTTATTTTCAGCCTTAAAGGGTGAGTTATGTATTATTTATTCTAGTCAAGTTTCTTTAACTAGTGAACTATTGAATATAAATTTCTGATTTGATATATTTACTTACTATACTTGTCAGATTTACTGAAACCTTCAATGTGGCGAAAGTGACTTGATCCTTATTACTGTGGGACCGCGCTTACCCAGTGGTTAAAGCATTAGACTTCAAACTAACGCACCTTACCGCTGTGGAATCGAATCCGGTCGACTTCAATTAAGAAAGTTTTTCTTTTAGGCCCTTACCTCTCGGCTCGGTACCAGTATTATGTAATGAGGGACCCGCAGTGTTTATCGGCGACAATGCAGTTGAGTGTACTAGCACACTAAGGGTCACCATAAGTGTGCACTAGTGCAATGCAGATCAGACATAGTTGCACCCTTACGCACCACATGAATCTGTGTTTAATCTCGAGATAAATAAAAATATAATGAATAGCCAGAAAATATCTGAAATGAAACAGAACAGCAATCAACCAAACAACCTAAGATCTTTAACTTAAGCTGTATTATAAAGGACAAAACGTTTATATTTTTTTTGATATTTCATCTACCAAGTGACAAACTGTCGGTAATGCAGAATTAAACTATTTGCAATACTGAACTAAAGTCGTTTGTCTACTGAACACCGCCGTATAATTAATCTGTTGATAAGAGAAAATTATTTTTTTCCTGAAAGCGAAGGTTTAAAAGACAACTTAGATTTTTGATCACTATTATATGATCAACTGTTGACTAGACCTAAATAGTCTTTCTAATCACCCCCGTATAATAAGTTATGTATCAAGTGTCTTAAAGTAGATATGTGTGCGGAAGACAAAATTTACATACGATTGCCATTTGCTCTGTGACCTTGTATCAACTGTAAAATATGTGTTAGCAGCAATATTATCCACAGAACGTATAAACATCAGGTGTGTTAACGGATTGTAACCATCCAAGACTAACATCCCTGTACCTGGGATATGTCCAGTTAAGTCCTGTATAAATTGTAAATGTTATACATTATATATTACACTTTACCAAAAATGCTACACGATACTTTAGTACGACGATCCGATATTCATACATTACTGTAGTACTGATGGAGTCCCTTTAATTATGATAGTCAGTCACTCATATCTATTTAAAGATTGTGTGATACGTTTTTTTTTTTGGTTTGTTTCCAAGCTTACAAAACATTTTTTTTTTGGTTTGTTTCCAAGCTTACAAAACATTTAAGGAAGTGGTATATACCACTTTTTGAATTTATTCATAAAAATACATTCAAAAAGTGGTATTATCATGTGCTACCTTTGAATTGTATTATTTCATAGAAATTCAAAAGTAGCACATGGCAAGTATGCAAAAGAATGAATGAACAATTCTGATCGTTATATTTGTTGAGAACAACCTTGATTTATCGCCACTATCCAAAAACAAGTGTTATAAGGAGGGTTTGTTAATATATCGAGGAAAGCTTATAAAGATAAATATATAATAAATGGATTCTTGGACCACATTGGAAGGGCATTCAATCGACGTTGCACTGTATTTTATATATCCAGTTCAACTGCTGCATGTATCCACTGAATATTGTTTGTTAAGAATAAGCATGTACGGATGCGGTATTTATTTTTATTTTTTCTTTATTTTGTTCTTTTTTTTTTTTTTTTTTTTTTTTTTTTTTTGTATAACCCCTGATGACTAAAACTGGACATGACAACCCTGAATTTGATTTCAGGCATTGAAAGCATCAGAAACATAAAAAAGAGTTACATCCGTATACAGCTTTGATTACTAGCACACGTCATGTTTTTAACTGGTTTATTACATCTGCTGCAATGAGACTGTACATAAAATAAGCTTCTTAATTGAGCCACTTTTGTCAGTGTTTTATCAGAAATATTATAAGTTTTATCATTGGAGAATATGCATTTCACAAGCACGACATTTAAAGGTAAAAAAATATATATAAAGTAGATACCAACCGACCAGGTTCGGCCATGGTCACCCGTTACCCCACAAGTAAAGTTTCTGGTTCCAGACTGTTTGTGAATACAGCCATAAGTCATACTATCCTTGGTGACAAAGCTGCATCTAGGTCCAAACTGATTTTTGGGGAAATATTTGGTTATATAATTTTGAACAGCCCTGTATTTAGGAACGGTAGCTGGGTCTTGTCCTGTATATTCAAGCATACCCCAACTTCCGTATTTGGAAGGTGTTCCAGTTGAAGAAAAATAATTGAATAAACCACCTGCATAAGAAGAGAACAAATTTTAATAGTGTCCTATGTGTTTTAAAGACCGTAAACCATAATGTAGATACAAAAGAAGTCTATTTGTAATAATAGGTTTGAGAGCATACTTCGTAATCAAACACCCCAACGTTTAGGCGGAACGATTCGAAACCGCTTACATACAATTTCAGAATAACGTTATTTTACGGAAAATGTCAACCGATGAAAATAATTAAAATAATTGTTCATACAAATATTAGTGACTTGGTATCACGAAATATGCTGATAACTATAATTTTAAATACATGGGAAATTAAATTCCTTTTAAAAAGTTATAGAATTCGTAATTATAAGTAGCTGAAAGCAATATCGAAGTTTTTGACCGCGATAGTTGAGGATGCTTTAACTGACCTGGTGAATTGTTGTTTATATCGTTAGCTACAATCCTTCTCCAAGACTCTAATACGTTGTAAACAACTGGTTCAATGTGTGAATCTCGGTTAAATTGAATTGCTTTCTGTGTCACTAGATCATGGCTGACACCGTGTGCTATTGCGGAATTCTCCATAATTGCTGGTCCACCTTCATACATTAGAAGTTTCACGCTATGATTCTTAAGAATAAATACATAAGTAATTTTAACAATAAACAAAACAGAATTAACATTACATAGTTGATCTATAATGTACACCACTGTTATTAAGTCACCCCCCAACATAGTTTGGGCGACTTATTGATTTACCCTATATTATTATTCCGTATTTTTCCGCCACCCTTTTGTAAATACCATAGCTCAAAAACGGTTTGGTGGAATGTGATGAAATTCTGTACACTTGTTCCCTATGACAAGTTGAAAATATGTAGAAAGGGAAATAACAACGATGTCACCCTCTACTGATTTTGCACTCTAGAAAAGAAACTAATCGACCAATTTCGATGAAATTTGTTTTATAGGTACACTTTTGGATGCTCTACATGTTGTACCACAAACTCGAACATTGTGACCTTATTTTCATGGTCCAGTGATTTTCTATGTTATTTCAAGAGTTATTGAATGAACTTTTGTAAACAGAATTTCTGAAACACCATTTGATAGAATGTAATGAAACTTTGTACACTTGTTCCCTTTGACATGTATGAACGTGCGTATGGAAACATCATAATTATAAAGCATCTGTGCAATAATTTCCAGAAATTATTATACCTTTATCTTCATTTAAATACATCAATCATTGCTACTACTAACACTCAATTCTTTTCTTATGTACAAAGTTGCCACCATTGGGGGTGACTTACCCAGCGATTGAGCCTTGATCAAACGCAATGTCTAGTTGTATTATAGTTTTATCTTTGTGAAAATGTATCATGTGCTAATTTTTTAATTTTTGAAATATTATACTAAAAGACAAAATTAGCACATTACAAATGTTACCTTAACACATTTTTTATTCGTGGATGTATACATTTGTGAGGCAGCTTATAATTTTGAGAAGATTTTAAGGACATGATTCATTACTATTATTTCCGATTTCGTAAAATTGGATATAGTCCAAGCATTTTAGTTTAAAAATGTAAATTTGTATGAGAAAACGATGTTGATGGAGAAAAAAACTTGTTTTGTATCTGGATTGTATAAAATTGGATAACTGTGTCAATCAGTTTTTGGCGTCACTTACAAGTATATATCAAACCATGACTGGTAAATCCTGTTCATTTAAATCTGTATCTAATAAAGGCGGATGTAAACATTTGCCGATAGGAACTGGAAATGTGTATTGACTTATTTGAATGTATTTATTTCTTCTACGTTTTGTACAATATATTATTGATTATGATACTTATGTGTCAACAAAAAATTATATTAACAGTAAATATGTGTATTGACGATTCCACAGTCGGTAATAATATATAGATCTCCAATAAAATCGAAGATTGTAAGCTTTGAAAAAAGTTTTATTCGTGTATAAAGGATCTGATCCAGCAATACTTTTATTTATTTATTTATTTATTTATTTATTTATTTATTTATTTATTTATTTATTTATTTATTTTACCTTTTTAACATTTGATTTTAAGCTAGGGTTAGATTTTTATAAATGTTTTGTCAACAGATTCAAATACTATGGATTAGGCGGTTAAAACAAATATCACACAGGACATTGGTAAATACCGATAAGAATAATTATCAGTCGGATCAAATTCTTGTAAATCTTTCTAAATTTTCAACCTTCAGAAAACATTAATTTATACTGATGTTTTTTATAAGTTCTAAAATTGTTATCAAATTTCTGAACTGTGACTCTGCACTCTGAACGTCATATTAGTTTTGGAATTTATCAAGAATTTAGGGCTTTTTCTGTGTGGATTGTTTCGTGTTTTTTCCATGTGATATTTCTAGTATAATTTCCTTGGTAAGTAACTGGTAAATGTTACAATAATTTACTCACCTTTGCTACCTCCATATAATGCCCGTATCCACTTTCAATACGATTTGTATCATTTTCGCAGTAACTTGCAATTCCGTCCATAGTCAAATTTAGCAATAACGCTGCCTGAAAAAAAAAGTTTAGTGAAGATGGACGTAAATAAAGTTGGCCAGCGGAGTTATCTGAGAACGTCAACGGCCGTTACCAAACAGACAAAATTCTCACCAAGAGCAGGGTTTTCGTAAAATGTGTTGATTGTCCATAGTGACAGATGCCATACCGTGCTTGACCAACGACAATACATAAAATGTTTATTTTGGAATTTGTTTGAAATTGAACAATATGTTCATCCGGTTAAATTTTCAATTGATTTGAAAGTTTTAATTTTTCGTATCAAAACATTTTATCACGGATCTATTTTAATGGAGAAGTACACTTTGTTTTGTTTCTAAATATGGAATTAATTGGCATCGCTAAAGAGTATAAGATACACTTTAATTTGTGGTAAATTGTGATGCAGTGCTGTTCACAAGGAGTGACGTTCTACATGAAAAGTTTTTCTATTTATTCTTCAAATGACAATAAAGTGCAAATACAAGAAAGTTTCACATACATTATAGTGAAACATTCGCAAAAATTAAATTTCGCGTTTTTTATTTCCAATTTAGGCAAAAATGAAACAAACCGAAAAATTCCCCGTCTTACATTACTAATGTTATTTGTACACGTTGATTCAAACAATACATCACATATTTAAAAATAATAATAATAATTACTTACGTGCTTCCCAGCTAAATTGTTGCAGCTAAAATAGCCAGTAATAGCAATGGCTTTAAAACTATGGATTTTACTACCTAGATCCAGCAAAGCCTGTCGGGTATAATCCTGATATCCTGTCTGCCACGCCCACACAGGTATTATTCTATCTGTGTCGTTTGCAAAGACCTAAAGCAACAGTATGTACGATCTACAGTGAAACTGCTTTCACGAACACCAAACCTGTGATGGTGACCACTGCTTTTTTACTCCACATAGTAAAACCTGCTACAGCGACCACCTCTATATTAAACAATCTTATAATCTTGATGACCCACACAAGTTTTATTCTGTATCTCGTATGTTCCATAGTTGATATTTATATATATAACTTTGGCTGTTCTGTCGTGTGCTGATTTTGAATGTCTATTAAAATAATTCAAAATCAGCCCATGGCAGTATTGTGTAAATAAAACACACGAATACACATGACTAAGTTCATTTAAGTCTCTATACGTCTATATAATAACAGTTGTTTATTTATTCTACCCAACCCTCTAACTTTCTACAAAAATGTTTAGTTAATGAAAGACGTCTAAAATTTGAAATAAAACACACCAATAAGTTACTTATTATTAATTGACAACATATATTGCGGATTTGACGTAAACCTCATATCACTTTGCAACAAAAGAAGGAAACCTTATTTGAAACCAGAAGCAACCATTCCCGTGCTCGCTGCTTATTCAGTATATGGTTATTACTGAACTTTATCATATTGCAAACATAACTAAAGACCTAACAAATTATGAGCAATACATTTGAGTGTAACCAACCTTCCTCCATCCACAGCTATATAGCTCGGTCAAGTTACTTACCGATTTCCAGAGGTTTGCTATTTCTGCAGATCGTATATTGTAGTATTTCATTCCAGCTTTCCAGGAATGAGTGTCCAGGTGTCGTTTCATTCCTTCTTCCTGGGTGTAATGAGTTTGTCGAAAAATTCCATTCCATACTTCGTTAGAATATTCAACATATACCTAAAATATGATAAGGAATATCAATTCAACTTGATTAGTTTAGACATGGCGTAGCTTTTTCAATAAAATACCTCAATGAACTTTCATTTCATTTTAAAAGACTGTAGCTGAAAGAAAAATAGAGCGTTCCAAATAAACAACATAATGCAATAAAATGAAACTTACTTGATTGAATAATTTTTGAAATTATTAAATTTTCGGAAAGATGATTGAATAAATGGCCGTTTATAGACAGGTTCAGATGTCATAAGGGACCAATGAATTAAGTCACATCTGATATTTGTTTGGAATTTATACAGATGACCATCATATTATAAAGATCATTGGGGTTACTTCAGACTCTTTGTTTTCGACAAGTGGCCCTTAAAATGTTTATAATAGGCGAACACTTTGGCAGATAATACTGTAGTAGTATCAAAACGTTCTGCTGAGGAAGTGCAGAGTTGGAAAACATATAAAAAAGTCAAATTGGACGCCACGCATGTCTCTGTTCTTAATATTGATAATAATTGCACGCATGATAAAGCAGAGAGACAATAATATTTGACAATACCTGCAGGTAACAAGCAAAAAGCTTAAATCCTAAAATGTGAACATTACCTTTAAATCTGGTCTTAGCTTCTTCTTCACCATTTCAGCAAAATTTGTGACGTAATTATCGTCTGCTGCATGTGGCATGTTAAACCAAGGATTCGCTCCTAGTATATTACAGATGTCAATCATATATTCTATAGATCCACCATTAGTACCTTCTTGTGTATGATAAGATGACAGACGTCGACTAGCCCAAGCTGTTGGTTCTGGCTACAATAATCAAATGATGTCACGTGACTTACAAGGTTTGCTGTTTATGTTTAAAAATAACATGCAAAATTGGCAAATGATAATCAGAATAAATTGATAAAATTGATAAATAACCAGAATAAAGAAAATATAAAAACTTCTGGAATAAAACATTATTTTTATATTCTGGAATAATCAATTAAAATCTTTTAATTCAAAAAAAAAATCTTTAATTTGATTAGGTAGAGGTACCAAAGATGGTGGATAATCCTAACTTTGACAGAATAATTGAAATTCCTTTCATATGTCTCTTTATTTTAAGCTAAAATATGGGTCAACAATGATATGTAAAACCTTGCATTAAATACAACAGTTAAGATCGCCTTTCTATATTAGAAATAAAAGTATGTATGACCTACCGTATGACCATTTGTATGTAGAAAATCCATAAACCTTATCACTGAATATCGTCTTAATGGCTTATATTAAAGGATGTATGACCTACTGTATGAACATTTGTATGTAGAAAATCCATAAACCTTATCTCTGAATATCGTCTTAATGGCTTAAAGGATGTATGACCTACTATATGAACATTTCTATGGGGGAAATCCATAAACCTTATCTCTGAATATCGTCTTAATGGCTTAAAGGATGTATGACCTACTATATGAACATTTGTATGAAGAAAATCCATAAACCTTATCTCTGAATATCGTCTTAATGGCTTAAAGGATGTATGACCTACCATATGAACATTTGTATGTAGAAAATCCATAAACCTTATCTCTGAATATCGTCCTAATGGCTTAAAGGATGAATGACCTACCGTATGACCATATGTATGAAGAAAATCCATAAAACTTATTTCTGAATATCGTCTTAATGGCTTAAAGGATAAATGACCTACCGTATGATCATTTGTATGAAGGAAATCAATAAATTTTATCTCTGAATATCGTCTTAATGGCATAAAGGATGTATGACCTACCGTATGATCATTTGTATGAAGAAAATCCATAAACCTTATCTCTGAATATCGTCTTAATGGCTTAAAGGACGTATGACCTACCGTATGACCATTTGTATGGATGAAATACATAAACCTTATCTCTGAATATCGTCCTAATGGCTTAAAGGATGTATAACCTACTATATGAACATTTGTATGTAGAAAATCCATAAACCTTATCTCTGAATATCGTCTTAATGGCTTAAAGGATGTATGACCTACCGTATGACCATTTGTATGTAGAAAATCCATAAACCTTATCTCTGAATATCGTCTTAATGGCTTAAAGGACTTGTGACCTACCGTATGATCATTTGTATAAAGGAAATCCATAAACCTTATCTCTGAATATCGTCTTAATGGCTTAAAGGATGTATAACCTACTATATGAACATTTGTATGTAGAAATCCATAAACCTTATCTCTGAATATCGTCTTAATGGCTTAAAGGATGTATTACCTACCGTATGACCATTTGTATGGAGGAAATCCATAAACCTTATCTCTGAATATCGTCTTAATGGCTCTAGAAATATTTCATTGAAAGGAAAAAACTTGTATCTCTCCTCATATCCCGGTAACAGTATCCGGATGTTGTGTAAAGGATTGTGTGAATTGGTCTTAAGTATTTTCAGCATAAATCCATTATGTCCATGTTTTAAATTAACAATAATTCTACCTAAAAAATGAAAAAAAAAACTTTGTTTGTATCGCATTCTAGCAGTTATTATAATATTTTAAATAGAAGGTTCTTAAACAAATTTTGACCTGAAAACACAGACTTAATAAAGCTACAGTTTACAATCTTGGAATACGTTTTCTTCAGTTTCCAGCGTCTCAATATTAACTGCTTCTGTATAAATAAACGACTTTAATTGGGACGTAAAACAATTTTTCAACTCCACTCCTAAACATCTAAAGTCAACATGGAAAATACTATTATAGTTTCTTGAAGAGCGGAGTTGAGTTCTAGACTTGACGCTCAAGTCGGAGTCTTTCACTTATATCGTGGATGTTATTCAGGTATGGAGGACGAATCAGAAGTCAACAAAGAAAACATCCGACACAAGAGGTAAACAACTAACAAAGTATCTAACCAAAGCATCTGCCCCAAATGAGGCCTTGAGAAGAGCTATGATTCCGTTAGTGTGCACTAGATACCACACCGATACTAAGATCACATTATATTTTCTTAGAATTGTGTTCTTACGAGTTAATATAAATCCATGTAATTAAAGCAAATTGAGTTCTAGAAATTGTTTACAGACAATATATACTTTAGGTAGACCCAGTTGTACTTTTCTGATACAGTGTACCAAAACCAAGTTATTAGTGATTTCGTCTACAGATGGAATTCATTTTTATAGAAAAATCTTATTGTTGTCATAAAGCATTTTTGTCTCACCGAATATTCCAAATTACATAATTCAACGAACGAAGAAGATAATCTGCAACTGAAATGTAGTAGTTACTTATGCAACTAAGTATACGTCACCATAAAAGTAATAACATAAATAAATAAATAAATAAATAAATAAATAAATAAATAAATAAATAAATAAATAAATAAATATAAGTAATAAGAAGACTTTTTGGCGGGAACTGCAGCAACACTGCGGCAAAACTTACATTTTTGTATACATTGTTGTAGATTGAAAGTATACACATTACAGAAAATTTATCAAACCTTTGCCATTGTAGTGAATTACTTTGTTAACCAATGCAAAGTCTATGTCTCCTTCACCATCATATAACACCGTGTAATTCCCTCCTGGGAGATGATGACCAAATCCTCTTAGTAATAGTTTACCAATCACCATGGTATCTGCATCAAGACAATTACAATGTATATATTAAACAAACTAAATAGTACATATGTAAGCACATGTCCGACATTAAAGTTAAAAAATTGTTTTGCGTTTGTTGATTTGGAAACAAAAATTAAACAACTCATTATTACATAAATGTTTGATTATGTTATTTATTGCATTTTACATCATTTATTTTTGTTTGTAATTATAATATGATACTTTGTAGAGTATTTTTACCTGTATTGATGTTTATAATTCTATGACGATACCTGGTAAAGCACTAGGATAACCATCATCTCTCCAATGTACGGTGTTCTGTTCATGAGTATCCCACTGATGGGACAATGTTCCCTCTATTCGCTCAGTGACCCATGATTGTGACTGTTTAGCTATATCTACAAACTTTACTTCTGATGAATAGTATGTGATGCCACCAAGATTTATGCCAATGTTTACATCTTTATTTGGCATACTATAAACAGACAACACGAAATGAAAAAAATGAGAGAGAGAGAGAGAGAGAGAGAGAGAGAGAGACAGAGACAGAGAGACAGAGGGAGAGACAGAGAGAGATGCCTTTCCACATCAAAAACTGTTTTCGATATTTTTTATTTTTGTTTTTTAGACGCGAGTAAAATTTGTTTGTTCATTGTTCGGTGAATTTTTGTTTTAGTTTTAAATGTGCTTAAATTGAGCACTTTATGTAAAATAAATGGAAGGGTTGGTCGAAATACTACTGAACATTTGTCTCCAATGCCCAGTAACGAACTGAATTACGGTTTGTTTGTTTTATCAGTGACTTGTTTACTGACGTGATTTTGTTTGTGTTGATGTATTTTGTCAAATGATTTTAGTTGCCATTATTTATTCCTTAATTTAACTTTACCATGTTCATGTTTATTACTACTTTCAGAACTTGTTAATACAGCAAAGTTCTCCTTTTAGCAGATCAATCTAAAACCAACACAAAGAACACAACTAACATTATCAAAATTATACAACCGACATTCACAATAACACAACCAACATTCACAATAACACAACCAACACTGTCAAAATATCATCCGGAATTCTATAAGAGTTGTATGGTTTTAATACACTTACATCTCTGGGTGGAAATCAGAACATGTACTTCCGGTATATCCAGTCCAGCATTCACATTGTCCATTCCAGCATGTTCCATATTTACAAGGTGTACTACAACCACATATTCCAGGTCCGATACATGAAACACCTACAGTTGTATTAACCAATGAAACAATGACTCGAACATTTTCAATTGCATACATTTATTTTATTATTATTTATTTTTGATGATGTGTTGCTTATCTTTCTGCGTTATATCGGTGTTTTCACATTGTAATTAGTTTGTCTTATTAGCTACGGCAGTTATTTGACTATTAATATTATATCTTACTAAAATCTACTCCATTTTTAGATCATAATTACAAAAACTTAACAACATATATACGACATTCATACGTCCAAAATAAATATGAATACTATGTATTAATAATATATCTACTTCATTTATACACATGACCATTATTACCATAGTTACCTTATCCCATCAAAGGCTATGGTAGTTTAACGATCATAATTACCGCATTACCATCTTTCCAAATAGCTACGGTGGTTACAGGACTACGATTAGGATTTGTCTTTAAAGACTATGTCA
The DNA here is from genome assembly GCA_029721355.1 of Tegillarca granosa. Classification (NCBI taxonomy): domain Eukaryota; kingdom Metazoa; phylum Mollusca; class Bivalvia; order Arcoida; family Arcidae; genus Tegillarca; species Tegillarca granosa. The sequence continues at coordinate 818,049 of CM056597.1, read as the reverse complement.
GTTATATAGGGCTTACATTTCAATCTCTATAAATAGTTTCGACAGTTATACTGCTCTGCCTAATACGTCTCATCGGTAACCTGTCTTGCCTAATACGTCTCATCGGTAACTACGACAGTTATACTGCTTTGTCTAACACGTCTCATCGGTAACCTGTCTTGCCTAATACGTCTCTTCAGTAAACTGTCTTGACTTACACGTCTCATCGGCAACTACGACAGTTATACTGCTTTTTCTAACATGTCTCATCGGTAACTACGACAGTTATACTGCTTTGTTTAACACATCTCATCGTTAACTACGACAGTTATACTTCTTTGCCTAATACGTCTCATCGGTAACCTGTCTTTCCTAACACGTCTCATCGGTAACTACGACAGTTATACTGCTTTGCCTAATACGTCTCATCAGGAACTACGACAGTTATATTGCCTTGCCTAACATGTCTCATCAGTAACTACGACAGTTATATTGCCTTGCCTAACATGTCTTATCAGTAACTACGACAGTCATATTGCCTTGCCTAACGTGTCTCATCAGTAACTACGACAGTTATATTGCCTTGCCTAACATGTCTCATCAGTAGCTACGACAGTTATATTGCCTTGCCTAACATGTCTCATCAGTAGCTACGACAGTTATATTGCCTCGCCTAGAATGTCTCATCAGTAACTACGACAGTTATATTGCCTTGCCTAACATGTCTCATCAGTAACTACGACAGTTATATTGCCTCGCCTAACATGTCTCATCAGTAACTACGACAGTTATATTGCCTTGCCTAAAACGTTCATTAGTTACTACGACAGTTATACTGCTTTGCCTTACATGTCTCATCAGTAACTACGACAGTTATATTGCCTTGCCTAACATGTCTCATCAGTAACTACGACAGTTATATTACCTTTCCTAACATGTCTTATCAGTAACTACGACAGTTATATTGCCTTGCCTAACATGTCTCATCAGTAGCTACGACAGTGATATTGCCTTTCCTAACATGTCTCATCAGTAGCTACGACAGTTATTTTGCCTTGCCTAACACGTCTCATCAGTAATTACGACAGTTATATTGTCTTGCCTAACACGTTCATTAGTTACTACGACAGTTAAATTGCCTTGCCTAACATTTCTCTTCAGTAACTACGGCAGTTATATTGCCTCGCCTAACATGTCTCCTCAGTAACTACGACAGTTATATTGCCTTGCCTAACATGTCTCATCAGTAACTAAGACAGTTATATTGCCTTGCCTAACACGTCTCATCAGGAACTACGACAGTTATATTGCTTTGCCTAACATGTCTCATCAGTAACTACGGCAGTTATATTGCCTTGCCTAACATGTCTCATCAGGAACTACGACAGTTATATTGCCTTGCCTAACATGTCTCATCAGTAACTACGACAGTTACATTGCCTTGCCTTACACGTCTCATCAGTAACTACGACAGTTATATTGCTTTGCCTAACATGTCTCATTAGTAACTACGGCAGTTCGACCACAATGATTACTATACTTCATCAATATACGACAGCTATATGACCACAGTAACATTACCTTATCAATAAATATGACAGGTATCCGACCGTGATTACCATATCACTAGCTACAGCAGTTATATAACCAAAATTCTCTCATCTTAAGATGTACAACCATAAGTATGGCGTTGTAGCGGATATAGCTACATGGTATAGTATGCACTATGTACTGTGTAAACTAGAGTATGACGACAACCTTGACTTTTAACAAATATTATAAAAATCTTACCGGTTTTATATTGTCTTTTCATTGAGTTGACCTTTTTTTACTGTTTTATAATTGTCTTGTATTGTTTCGCGTTCTGGCTCTCGCCAAGTTTATGTGTTTTTTTTTCAGTTTCAAATTTCTTTACGCTTTTTGAAGTACAAACCCTGTGAACAATGACAATCCCATACACACTCCTGAGCTACATCTGACCACTTCCATCCTTCATCACATTGACATGTGTGATCTTAGGAAGTACAAACCTTGTGAACAATGACAATCCCATACACACTCCTGAGCTACATCTGACCACTTCCATCCTTCATCACATTGACATGTGTGATCTAAGAAAGAAAATAAAGAGTATATACTGAAGTAATTTTAATTTTGTTTAAACTTTAAAAAAATACCATTTTTAAGCGGTTAGCGTATACGCTAACCGCTTATTGGCATCGTGTCTTGCAGTAAGTGATAGGTCAAAGCGACTCCTAGCGGTAACCTTAGACCTTTGACCGAAGATTCCTACATGCTGTTTGGGGAGATATCTACTATGCCACGCCTACTCCCGTCATGCCTTATGCCTTCAACTGGCAATATGGCGTGTAGTTTCATTCACAAAACGCATATGAATGAAGTGTTAACGTAACTTTATGTTTACTTAGTGTCTCAACGATGACCTAACAGACCCCAGTGACAGTGTGCATGCTTCCCGTGTAATATGGATTATAACACAGCAGCATCCACTGTTTTCATTGAGAACTCCGACATAAATAAGTACTGTCTGATTCACGTCTGCCGTAGCACTAGTTTTTCAAGGTTTTAGAAGATATCAAACAATTTTGTAACATGCCACATACCGTTATGACGTATGCATTTTGTCGTAATTAACTGACACCAAACTAAATGCCATCTTAGCCGGAGTATAAAATGCAGATCTTTTTAAAATCCTTACGGGGATTAAATATGGGAAATCACACCAACACTCATTCCGGAAATACATCGCTGTAATAATCATGCGGGTTAGGATAGAAAATTCTGGAATAGTTCATTCAGCTGTAGGTAAGATCGCCGTTGTTAGACCTACAGTATATATTCCTTGTGCCGTCAAGTTGCAGACGATATTACCTGGCCAGCGAAAATGGGAAAGTCGGTCATGCGCAATTCTATTTTCTTAACCCGCATGATTTTTCAGCGATGTATTTCAGAAATGAGTGTTTGTGTGTTTTCCCATATACAACACTTGAAAACACAATAACCATCTATTGACAAGAGTCAAACTGACAATGAAATGGATTGATAACTGAGAATGCCCATGATTATCAAAGCAAGGTTTTTTGAAGGTGAATTCTGTTAAAAGACAAATTGTGCTTTTTTTTAATACACAAGTGATATCTTTTCAGACATATTGTGGTCTGTTAAACTTAACTTTTAAATATTCTTTTATATCCAATGACCATATGCCCTTAATAAATATACATGTATTTCCTTTTGTAACAATATAAAGATTAAGATGATAAACCAAAAACATTAACATGAATTGGAACTTGTTTCTATTAGCAACATTTCGATCACCTGAGCACATACCGGCAGTGCTCAAGTGAGCTATTGTGATGGGTCGTCGTGTTATCCTTTGTGTGTCGTGCGTCAACTTTTGCTTGTTAACACTCCAGAGGCCACAAATTTAGTCCAATCTTTATCAAACTTGCTCAGAATGATCTTGACTAGCGCTAGCTCATTTTCATATATTGGCCATACTGGTTCAATAAAAAGGTTACTAGGTCAATTTATAGAAAAACCTTGTTAACACTTCTGAGGCCCAAATTTCAGCCTAATCTTCATCAACCTTGCTCAGGATGATGCTCTTGACAAAAGCTAGCTTAAGTTTGTTTGAGGATCATGTTGGGTCAATAAGTAGGTCACTTAGAGAAATTATAGAAAAAGCTTTTTAACACTCTTGGGCCCATAATTTTATCCCAATCTTATCAGCTTTCTCAGAATGATCCTCTTAACAAAAGCTAGCTTAAGGATGTTTAAGGGTCATGTTGGGTCAATAAGTAGGTCACTAGGTCAAATTATAGAAAAGGTGCAATTTACTAAACTCAAGCTGAGTGTACATCATTTCAGGTGAGTGTCCAAGGCCTTCATGGTCCTTGTGTTTTTTATGTTGATGTAAATAAAATTTTCTCCAGAAATTTCTTTTCATATTATTAAAGTACCCTAACATTGGGGCCTTGGTGGACAAGTGGTCTAAGTCACCTGCCTACATCATTATGTTTGCTCAGTTGGTTGAGTGCTCGCTTTGTATTAGGGAGGTTCGGGGTTCAAAGTCAGACTGGGTCTGACCAATACTTGAAAACTGGTAGTAACCTTTTTTTTGCCAAGCACTCTGCATTTAGTAATGAAAGTCATGAGGTTCTTCAGAGTAGACCTTAAAAACTGAAGTCCAGTGTCATGACAGGCATGGCACCCTAAAGAACCCTCCCTGCACATTGCCCTAACCAAACTGCAAAGGTAAACATTTCTGTCACTTTATCTACAATTGGTGAGGTCTCGATATAAGTGAAATATTCTTGATTGGGACGTTAAACCTCATTAGATGAAATTGAATAACATGCTCACAGATCAAAGTACATCTTATTGAGTAGGTTTGAATCCCACAGTGACAGAACCTAGGATGAGAAAGTTTTACAATTGCTTGTTGAAAGCCTTTGCCTATCTCCAGGCACTCCAGTTTACTCCATCAGCTTAGGACAGACTACCTTGCTAATTATGTGAAAGAATCAGTATCTTGACGGGGTTTAAAACACCATTTGTCTCTCCACTCTACTCCAGTATACCCTGAATAGAATCAGAGTAGGCATATAATATCAGAAAACTAATGAATATTGGCTACTTATACAACAGACTGCATCATTATCACCTTTTCACAAACTAGGAAGAATAATTATAGAGACAAACATGTAGCATTAGTTTTTCAAATTACTGATATCAACTTGTTTAGATTAACTTTCAGAATACATTGTATTTTATTTTAGTTTGATAACAACCAATGAAAGTTATAATTTTTATTACAAATGCAGGAACAACTAATTGTAACAATTTCACTTTGGTGTTACATTGTATGAACTCATCTACAGATTTATTTCATATAAACATTTTTCCAAATTGTTCCTTTCTTGAGTGGCATGTTATGTAATTTGGCTCTATTCAGCAAGTTTTATGCCTTCACTGAAGAAATTGAGTTCATACAAATAATCTAATGCATTAAATGAGAGGTTTGTTGGCTTTATTGCTGTTTAATCTTACATTAGCAATTTTCCAGCCAGTCATGACAAGAGGAAGTTAATTAATTTCTTAGAATAAATTAAAGAACAAGTTTGTGTATGTGAGATGTGCAAGCATGTTTTATTGTTTGCCATACTCAGTGATTTTCACATGCTAGCTCAAAGAGTCAGTCTGCTTTATACAAACACCCAACTCTTATTCACATGATGTCAGTGTGTCAACCATCGTTGCTCTCTCCTTAAGTTTAATTCTTATGATTGACCTTTTTTTTTTTTTTTTTTTTTTTTTTTTTTTTTTTTTTTTTTTTTTTTTTTTTTTTTTTTTTTTTGGAAAATTGCAATGCAGGCATTACTTTTTGATGTATTAAGACATTTTTGTCTGATGGAAGCAAAATCCAAATGTCAAGGTCATGGCATTTTGATTACCTGAGCTTTAAAATGCTATATCATGACTAAGTTTAAAGATTTTGACATGAAAGATAACTTTTTGATGTTTTTGCAGTGCTCTCTGTAATAAAACCAGATCAAAAATCATGAGTGATAAGAAATAAGATGTTGGTCTTCCTGTATTTAGGTGCTTAGTTTAGATATAAGACATTACTTCATAATTACTGAATAAGATTTTTTGTTCAGAGATATTTTGTTACTTTCAATAAATATTCATATTGTTTATTGCAGCTTACAAAATGTCTTAAAGTGGATTTTATTTTGTATCAAAACACTTTCACTGGTCATTTTCTTTCAGATGCATCTATTTGATCCCTTATTTTGAAATAAAACTGAGGAATGGGGTAATGGTGATTTACATACTACCACAATCACAGTTAACAGTCTAGTCAAATGGGTTCTGATCTAAAACTGATTACAACATCATACATTTTGTTACAAATGTAACGTACATATTTACAAAAAGCTAAGGGTCAACAAAAACCTCATCGAAAGGCTGTACATTTTTTTGTAAAAATTGAATACCGCCAGGTACTTTTTTGAAAGTGGGATAATCAAAATTTATCTCAACTTTCAGAGCTACCAGGCTAACCGCTTTCCAGTACTTTCAGTACTTTGATTATATTATCTTTCACATTTTATTTTATATTATTTCAATTGAAAGTAAAATCAAATGATTTAGTGCATTTGTTGATTTTATTAACATTTTGTTAACACCTCAATTATTTGTTCTTAAAATTTCAACAGGAATGGTTCAATCTATCAACTACTTTATAAAGAAAATAATTTTGTATAAGTTACACTGAAGTGACATTATTCTGTCACAAATCTTGATATAAAAATAGACTTATAAAAACATAAGAATAGTAAAAATTTAGGACAAGATTGATTCCTTACCTGATTTACATATCCCATGTCCATTACATCCACAATCTCCAGAACAGTCAGTTTTGTAAAAACCTTCATAACAAGCACAATGACCATTAGTTGTACTACAGTGACCGTTCCAGTAACAGTTATGTGGACAATGAGTTATGCATTGTGCAACACTGAAGATAAGATAAGTAAAACTTCACTGAAACTTTACACTACTCGTTTTATTGTTTTGAATTCTCAAAAATATGCATCTTCATTATGTTTTGTTTGTTAAAATAAAATAAATCAGTTGCGATGCTGTTGCATTGTTTCTCTGCCACATTCTAGAAGTATGTTTTTTATATTGAATTAGTAATGTAGCACGTACCTTTATAGAGTTTAAAAAATAAGCCTTTATATAAAAAACAAACCAATAGCCCTAACAAAATAGTCCATAAAATTAAACAATAGAGTGAAACGTACCTACTTTTTGAAGTAATGTTTTTAATATGATATGCATTATGACGTTTGTGTATACACGGATATGATAAACATTACTTACTGGAAGAACAAAACCAACCAAATTATGACAAACATTGTATCTCCAAATGAGTTCACCAATTAATTCATGATAAGCCCAAAATAGCTTTGATAACAGCAGTGTTATCGAAGGTTCATGTCAATAAATACTAACGGCCTTGAGCATTTCGCTATCCACGTGTATTAATTATTATTGAGACCTTTGAACGTTGAGTGGACAGTGAACATTATTCGGACATTCGAAGAACATTTGACGTAGGGTGGACATCGGGCAGTTGGTGGACACTAGATATATAGTATACATTGTTGTAATTATAGAACTGTTAATGGGCCGTATTATCCAATGTTATTTATTTCACAACAGGTGCCCTTTACATAAACTTCTGGTTCTCACTTAATTAGACTTTGGAAAATATGTCTATCTAATGTAGTCATAGATATCCAAAAGATTATCCTTAATGCTATAAGAAAACTTGCGCCACAAAATGATAAAGTGTAATGGAATTCGTCCGCAATAAAGCAAAGTTGACAACGGTTTACTGACTGGGTGCGATTTTTTCCAAAGCTTTTCTACATAAAAATGACAATTGTGATTTTGTAACTGGAAGTCACCGTATGCTACTGTGGTTCAAAATAGTTCACTATACAAATGTATCTACGAAAGTCGCCATCTTTAATCATTCGATCAGTCTGAGGCTGTTGCTTTGATTTCGTGACTTCATGATTCCATACTCATTCAATGCGGTGCTAGATGGAAATAATCCGGTTAGAGTAAATTAGAGAGGTATAAATTCAATAAATATTTCTGCAGTAATTCAGTTTCAGCATAAACTTATATATATATATATATATATAAGTTTACTTAACCATAATCCAAAATGCTCATTCAAAGTTTTTAACGAATGCTAGTGCAAATTAAGCCAATTCAAAACCCTCAATAAATGTTAGTGCAAATAATGCTTTTTCAAAAACTTTAATGAATATAATTAAAGATTTTGGTTATCTAGAGTTAACGTTCCTAACATCCTAATCCTAATCTCATCTTGAAAATGAATGTTATTGCGATCTATAGTCATCTTATTTTCCTAAACGAATGTAAGTGCAACGCTTGCTTATCTAAAATCTAATGAGAATGCAGCACATCTTATGTTCCTACTGTATCTGTTTTTATAATCGGATTGCCGAGGTGTCGGTAGACAATTGAAAAATAAATATTTAACTTTGCTCACTTTAATTAAAATTTGAAGATACATGTATATTTAAAGTTTGGGTACAATCCAAACATTGTTTAATTTAGTTATATTAGCTCACATTATCAGCGACATGGCGTAGCGATTGTCTGTATGTCCATTATTATGTCAGCGTGTGCGTCTTCGACATCTCCTCTGAAACTACCAAGCCAATATTTATCAAACCCACAGGTAGGGTTAGTGGGCTGACGCTTTTCAAGTTTTTACTTTTGATTGTTGAAGTTGTCACTGGAACCTAATTTAAAAAAAAAACTAAAGAAATTTTCTCTGATACAGAAAGTATAAGACAAAAAATGACTTAATTTCCAGTTCCTCAAGTGTCTTAAATATATCGTGAAAGTCGGTCAAAAATAGGTTACGGAGTTTTGCATTCAATTCCGAAAATATCGTAAAATGATATGGATTCAAATAATTATAAATTGACTATTTCAACAGATATTGTCATGAAGTTCTTATTTTTATCAATTTCTTGAAAGGAACAAGGTCAAATATCAAGGTCATGGCCTGTTTTTTTAAATTTATTTTTTAAGGCTAAGGCTATTTTCTTGGAAACTATAAGGTTATAAAAACAGCACATTGCAAAAGATTTAACATGACAAAATCTAATAAGGTAACATGATTCATAACAATGTAACAATCCATGTAGAAGTTGTCTCCCCTTAAATGTTATTTTTTTTTGGTTAAGATACTAAAATTGAGAATAAGCTTGAAATCTTTTTAATTTTTAAAGGCATTTATATCAGAGTATTGTGTATTTTAGGTATAGCTATAACGATCATTTAAATATGACAGCCATTTTGATATATAGTTCTAGGTAATAGATTAAAAGGTAAAGGTCATAGCTACAAAAAGAGACTGAAATACATGTAGTTATTTATCTGGAAAATGTAAACTTTTTGTATAGGCATTTATATCAGAATGTTGTAGAATATGAGGAACATTTTGATATTTAGTCCAAGGTCATAGTTTCAAAAGTAAGACGACTGTAATTGCCTGGTACACTCTAAACTTTCTTTATAGCCACGGTATTAAAATATTATAGGTATTGAAACAACAATCATTTTGTTATTTCAAGGTCATAAACACAAAGATAAAGATTATTGCGTCAAAAGAAGAATAAAAAGTGAAAACTATAAAGGTTTTGTATATTAAATTATTGTTGAAATTGATTTAACCATCATTTTTGATATATGGTTCTCATTCATGGGTTAAAAGGTCAAGGTCATACCTGCATAAGAATATTGAAATTGTTTATCATCTGAAAATTATCCATAGTTGTTAAGCTACAATATATATTTTTGCTATCTATAAATAATCTGATATATGAATAATGTGAATGCTATCTAGCCAAGTGAACTTGAAATAAAAGACACGACAGATTCTCCATGTTCTGCTTCATATTTAGACTTATACCTCAATTATGACACCCACGAAAGGTTACATCTGAAGCTATACGGCAAACGTGATGACTTCAATTTTTCTTTTGTCAAATTTCCATTTCTTTGCAGTTATATCCCCGCTTCTCCTGCGAATGGTGTATATGTTTTACATTTAATACGTAATTGTAGAGCTTGTACCATTATGAGGACTTTCTACAACGAAGCAAACTGCTTACAAAAAAATCGATGACTCAAGGATATTGCAAGCCTTGGCTAATCAAGGCCCTTAAAAGTTTTTAGGCCGTCATCACAATATTTTTGATAAGTATGGAGTAACTATCCAAACGTATACTGGATATATTTGACTTTTCATTATTTGTTGTTCCTTTCATTCTCAAAATTGACTTGCACGTGACGGGTGTAGCTAGTTTATGGTAGAGCTTGTTCCCACTATGGGGACTTTTTACAACTAAGCAAACTGCTTACATTTAAATTGTTGACGCAAGAATATTTGCAAGCTTAGGCTAATCAAGGCCCTTAAAAGTTTTATGACAGTCATCGCAATATTGTTGATAAGTTTGAAGTCAATGTATCCAAACTTATACAAGATATATTTGACTTACCATAGTTCTTTGTTCCTTTCATTCTCAAAATTGACTTGTACGTGACGGGTGTAGCTAGCTAGACAGGAGGTGCTTACCCATCCGGAGCACCCGGCATTACTTCCTTGATGGAAGTTTACGTGTATAACTGTATCACTAATTTTGACACTTTTCAAAGTTTTTACTTTGTTTTGGGGATTGTGATCTGGACAAGGACTGGTATGTTTGTTTTATTTTTATATCAATAATATAATAAAACAATCTAATATATCACACATATTAAACTTTTGAACCCGAAATTATATACATTTCCGAAATGTGCACATCTAGTACATCAAAATTTAACTGAAATTTGTGTTATATATATATATATATATATATATATATATATAATATTTTTACGATTGGCCTACTATAAAATCATTTTAAGGTATTGACATTACTAAAAGTATAAAGAAATTACATTCAGCTTTATTATTTTATTACATTTTATTACACTCTATATTGTCTGGTACCTTGTCTCAAAATTATTACTTTCGATTTTGATGCAATGAGAGATAGAAAGACTATTGTTATGTAAATATCCTTGGTTTTAATAGCCTTCTTTGTCCATCAAAAGGTATGTAATGGTAAATAATTCATAGAGAACTAGATAGTCTGGTAATCTCTCTCTCTCTCTCTCTCTCTCTCTCTCTCTCTCTCTCTCTCTCTCTATATATATATATATATATGTTGCAAATTGGCGTATCCTTATATAAAACATATTTATGCATATGTAAGATGAGTTTAGTGTCACCTAGCACACAATCGGATATTTTAATCTACAGTTAAGGGTATTTATGTATGCTAGGCGAGATTTGTGGGGCTTTATGGATATCTAGGAAACTAGTATTAATGATGTTATGCTGGTGTTATTAGAGCTGTTATTGAAGCTTTTGCAACTATTCTTGTTTTCAAAATGTATAAAATATTTACAGAGAAACGGTGCAATTCCAGTTGTAAGTTTTTTAGCACAAGCGGTTTGATCAGTTTCGGTCTATTTAAATCATTTGTTATACATGCATGTGTCGACCATCTGCAACATTGAATGTAACCTCATTACCCTTTCGATTTACTTTTGTTCTGACTCGTTCAATGTCTCAAATTTCCCTTGCATTTTACCAAAATAGTCGAAACAATGTTTGACCAAATGATCACTGTATACGTATGTGGCAACAATTGATAATTTCAAGTTAGAACTGACAGATGATATTAGAATATTACTCACCAGTGATGACATTATTCTTCTGATAAGAATAGTTTTAATTCCTCGGCCCATATTGGGTTCAATTTTGTTTTCAGGGGTTTTCATAATTTGTGTATCTACAGAATATTACCTATGAATAAATTTCTGCAGGATTTCCTAGTACGATAAGTAGTCCAAGATTACAAGCATAGATAATAAAACCCTGATTTTGTTATACATGCATGTGTCGACCACCTGCAACACTGAAGGTAACCTCATTACCCTTTCGATTTACTTTGTTCTTCTAAATTTTCCTTGCACTTTACCAGAATAGTCGAGGCAAAATGTTTCACCAAATGATCACTGTATGTGGCAACAATTAATTATTTCAAGTTAGAACTGACAGATGATATTAAAAATATTACAAGGAGTTATGTTCTAAATAGTTTAAATCCAAATGAATGATTGATACAGCGGGCTAGTAAGATGGTTGGCCTTTAATAATTTAATTTATTCTCGGACTAAACCTGACCGCTATGTCCACAAATTTGATTGAAAGTTGAAAACGCTACCAACTCGACTGCCTTAGTACGAAACTATGTCGTAAATAATTAGTCTAGAAAATTGAGATAAATACATGTCTCATTATAAACTGCAGTAATCTGATAACTGGATATAGGTAAACCCTTTAGAGAGATGTAGAAATTGTGCCATAACAGAAAACGACATCCTATGAATTCTAACATTGGACAAAATGTCTGTTGTAGGATCGAAGGGGAACTATTATATGTCTCTTACTTGATAAGCTTTGAATGTCTTTTATTCAGGATAATCATCTGTTAAATTGAAATATCTGTTAATTGATAGGGATATGGATACGACTGGTGTATTGAAGGTACAATGGCACCTGTCCCCTCCCCACCAACAAAGCCAAAAATTGCCAGCATGCATTTTGCATGTAAAAAAGGAAAATGCTTGTCAACATAACTCTATAGTGTCTACATAAGGGTTTTATTATCTATGCTTGTAATCTTGGACTACTTTTTGCACTAGGAAACCCTGCAGAAATTTATTCATAGGTAATTTTCTGTAGATCAACAAATTATGAAAACCCCTGAAAACAAAATTGAACTCAATATGGGCCGAAGAATTAAAACTATTCTTATCAGAAGAATTATGTCATCACTAGTGAGTATGTCTTCCTTGGGCTTGGATAACTTCATCACATTGTCTTGGTTTGGATATGATCAAGCGGCAAATCGTGTTTTGTATGATCCTAGGCCATTCCCAAAGTAAGGCAGGTGTTAGTTTCTATCTATTAACCGAAAGTTGCCGGCGTTTTGAAATGCGTCGTTGCAGAATGTCTCAAAATGCTCTATTGTGTTCAAGTCAGGAGATCGACTCGACCAATCCATGCGTTGAATAGTCTGATCTTGAAATACTCATCCATAACCCCTGCTCTCTGAGGTCGGGCATTATCGTTTATCATCGTGAAGTTCGGGGCGATAGCACCAGCAAAAGGTCTAACAATAGGATAAAGAAATTCGTCTCTATACCACACATCCGTATGAGACTGACGGTCAAACACCTGTAGCTCGGTAAATGCACCAATGAATATCCCAGTTTATACAATCATTGAGTCACCTTCAAGACGTTCATGTTGAACAATGCACAATCAGCATAGCTTTCATTTACCAGATGTAAAACATGCCTTCTGCCATCGCAAAAGTCATAACAAAATTTAGATTCATGCTTGAAATTGATAGAATTCAATTTTGGCAATTATTCGATGATAATCATCTCGCTACACGATGACGTGGTTTAAAAACAGGACAAACAGCTGGTCTGTAATCACGTAGATTAGAACGATGAAGTCTGTTTCTTACGGTTTGACAGGAAATCCACATTACGATAGCTTGTCTGAACTGATTCTTACCTTTTTCTTTGAGCTAGGTTACCAAGAAAACGGTCCTCTTGTTGTATTAGCTCTGGGTCGACCTGAACGAGGCCTTTCTGTGAAACTGCCAGTCTGTTGGTATTGATTCCACAGCCTCAAGACATTAAAATGTTGTGCAACTGTCCTTTGGCTCTGTTTAGTTCGCAACATTCCAACTGTCAGGACATTATTAATTGCAGTCAGTTGACTCCGCATAACGGCAAAATGAATAAAAAAAAGAGTTCACAGATGCCAATGTATTCACAAAATGTAGAGTTTCTTGCAGAAGTAAGCATAACCCAAAAAGCGACATACCCCTTCGACCTTCCAATTCCACTTTTTTAACGCTATGCTAATGTTTATGACCTGGTAACACGAAAAGAACGTGCTAACAACAAAGGAATAGATCCTATTATATTATGGAGAAATACAGATGTAATTATTATTTAATATACATTATATAATATTTCTGTACAAAAGTGATCCTTACCTTTTTTGTCGAGTATACTTCATCTACATTTGTGACTCATTTTGTGTTGTATATGCACGTATAAATAATAATAATATTATTATTATATTTACCTAAAGAAATGTTTGTAGTTAGTTTGATAACAATTGATAACATCCGGTTTATCCATACAACTCGTCTTTAATTTGTACTCTACATACAAATAAAGTTAACCCTCTCCTTCACAAATGTTTATACGAAACGATGGAAAATTTGCAGTTGTACATAGATTAAGGCGCTGCATACGCGATTTAGTGGAATGTTTCAAGGTACTACATACGCGGTTTAGTTTTAGTCACTTTGTCATAGATTCTGCTTTATGTAAATCTACACCGTTTTTTGTGTGTTTTATTCTCTTAAATAATGTGTTCGTTACAGACTATCTTACAGTGAGTTACCGTTTTTTGAAGTTTTCTGTTTTACTACAGATATTTGTGTAGTTCTATCGCCCTTTACTAAGTTCCTCATTAAGTTGAGACTGGTGTATCGGAGGATCATCAGTTTAGTTTCAGTTATAATGTTTAGGAGTAATCACCATTTTTGTTGTGTGGTTTATTTACTACTGGTACTTGTATTTAGTCAAGACTAAATATGTCTCTACAGACGCTTAGATGTATAAAACGATTACATTATTCTGTTGTAGTACCGGTACTTTGTTATTACTCATATAAAAGAAACCAACAGTGCATGAGTTGTGTATTTGTAATTTTGGGAGAAAAATAACAAAATCAAATATATCTGCATACATGAGAAGATATAAAAATCACACAAGCTAAATCTTTTTAAATAGGAAAACTTACCTGTAGAGATAGTGA
>CM056597.1:168559-203362 GCA_029721355.1 Tegillarca granosa | reverse complement strand
ATAAAAGATTGTCTTTCTAACTTACTGACACCCCACAAACGACTGTCTCAAAAGTTATAAATAGGATTGTCTATCTAACTTACCTGACACATCCCACAAACGACTGTCTCAAAAGTTTAAACAGGATTGTCTACCTAAATTCCTGACACACCCACAAACGACTGTCTCAAAAGTTATAAATAGGATTGTCTACCTAACTTACTGACACACCCCAACAAACGACTGTCTCAAAAGTTAAAACAGGATTGTTACCTAATTTACCGAAACACCAACCAAACGACTGTCTCAAAGTTATAAATAGGATTGTCTACCTAACTTACCGACACACCACAGAAACGACTGTCTCAAAAGTTATAAACAGGATTGTCTACCTAACTTAGCGACACACCCACAAACGACTGTCTAAAAGTTATAAATAAGATTGTCTACTAAACTTCCCACACCCCACAAACGACTGTCTCATAAGTTATAATAGGATTGTCTATCTATTACTGACATCCCACAAACGACTGTCTCAAAGTTATATAAATAAGATTGTCACCTAAACTTACGGACACACCCCACAAGCGACTGTCTCAAAAGTTATAAATAGGATTGTCTATCTAACTTACTGACACCCCACAAAGGACTGTCTCAAAACTTATAGATAGGATTGTCTACCTAACTTACTGACCACCCACAATCGACTGTCTCAAAAGTTATAAATAGGATTGTCTATCTAACTTACTGACCACCCCACAATCGACTGTCTCAAAAGTGATAAATAGGATTGTCTTTCTAAACTTACTGACACACCCCACAAACGACTGTCTAAAAGGTATAAATAGGATTGTCTATCTAACTTACTGACAACCCTACAATCGACTGTCTCAAAAGTTATAAATAGATTGTCTACCTAACTTCCTGACACACCCCACAAATGACTGTCTAAGTTATAAATAGGATTGTCTACCTAACTACTGACACACCCCACAAACGACTGTCTCAAAAGTTATAAATAAGATTGTCTACCTAACTTACTGACACACACCAAGCGACTGTCTCAAAAGTTATAAATAGGATGTCTATCTAACTTAGACACACCCACAAACGACTGTCTCAAAACTTATAAATAGGATTGTCTACCTAACTTACTGACACCCCACAAACGACTGTCTTAAAAGTTATAAATAGGATTGTCTATCTAACTTACCTACACCCCCACAAACGACTGTCTCAAAAGTTATAAATAGGATTGTCTTTCTAACTTCCTGACACACCCCACAAACGACTGTCTCAAAGTTATAAATAGGATGTCTATCTAACTTACTGACACACCCACAAACGACTGTCTCAAAAGTTATAAAAAGATTGTCTACCTAAATTCCTGACACACCCCACAACGACTGTCTCAAAAGTTATAAATAGGATTGTCTACCTAACTTACTGACACACCCCACAAACGACTGTCTACAATATAATAATATATAAACAGGATTGTCTACCTAATTTACCGAAACACCCCACAAACGACTGTCTCAAAATGTTATAAATAGGATGTCTACCTAACTTACGACACACCACAGAAAACGACTGTCTCAAAAGTTATAAACAGGATTGTCTACCTAACTTAGCTGACAACCCACAAACGACTGTCTAAAAGTTATAAATAAGATTGTCTACCTAACTTCCTACACACCCCACAAACGACTGTCTCATAAGTTATAAATAGGATTGTCTATCTAACTTACTGACATCCCACAAACGACTGTCTCAAAGTTATAAATAAGATTGTCTACCTAACTTACGACAAACACCACAAGCGACTGTCTCAAAAGTTATAAATAGGATTGTCTACCTAACTTACGACACACCCTACAAAGGACTGTCTCAAACTATAAGGATTGTCTACCTAAACTTACTGACACCCCACAATCGACTGTCTCAAAAGTTATAAATAGGATTGTCTATCTAACTTACTGACACACCCCACAATCGACTGTCTCAAAAGTGATAAATAGGATTGTCTTTCTAACTTACTGACACACCCCACAAACGACTGTCTCAAAAGTTATAAATAGGATTGTCTATCTAACTTATTGACACATCCCACAATAGACTGTCTCCAAAGTTATAAACAGGATTGTCTACCTAAATTCCCTGACACACCCACAAACGACTGTCTCAAAAGTTATAAATAGGATTGTCTACCTAACTTACTGACACACCCCACAAACGACTGTCTCAAAAGTTATAAACAGGATTGTCTACCTAATTTACCGAAACACCCCACAAACGACTGTCTCAAAAGTTATAAATAGGATTGTTCTACCTAACTTTCCGACACACCACACAAACGACTGTCACAAAAGTTATAAACAGGATTGTCTACCTAACTTAGCGACACACCCCACAAACGACTGTCTTAAAAGTTATAAATAGGATTGTCTATCTAAACTTACAACACACCCACAAACGACTGTCTCAAAAGTTACTATATAAGATTGTCTACCTAACTTACTGACACAACCCACAAACGACTGTCTCAAAAGTTATAAACAGGATTGTCTACCTAACTTACTGACACCCCACAAACGACAGTCTCAAAGTTATAAACAGGATTGTCTACCTAACTTACTGACCACACCCCACAAACGACTGTCTCAAAAGTTATAAATAGGATTGTCTACCTAACTTACTGACACACCCCACAAACGACTGTCTCAAAAGTTATAAATAGGATTATCTACCTAACTTAGCGACACACCCCACAAACGACTATCTCAAAACTTATAACAGGATTGTCTACCTAACCTTACCGACCACCCCAGAAACGACTGTCTCAAAAGTTATAAATAGGATTGTCAACCTAAATTACCGACACCCCACAAACGACTGTCTCAAAAGTTTATAAATAGAATTGTCTATCTAACTTACCGACACACCCCAACAAACGACTGTCTCAAAAGTTATAAGCAGGATTGTCTACCTAACTTACCGACACACCCCACAAACGACTGTCTTAAAAGTTATAAATAGGATCTGTCTTTCTAAGAGACTGACACACCCCACAAACGACTGTCTCAAAAGTTTATAAATAGGATTGTCTACCTAACTTACTGACACACCCCACAAACGACTGTCTCAAAAGTTATAAATAGGATTGTCTATCTAACTTACTGACACACCCCACAAACGACTGTCTTAAAAGTTATAAATAGGATTGTCTACCTAACTTACCGACACCCCACAAACGACTGTCTTAAAAGTTATAAACAGGATTGTCTACCTAACTTACTGACACACCCCACAAATGACTGTCTCAAAAAGTAATAAATAGGATTGTCTATCTAACTTACTGACACACCCCTCAAACGACAGTCTCATAAGTAATAAATAGAATTGTCTATCCCACTTACTGACACACCCCACAAACGATTGTCTCATAAGTTATTAACAGGATTGTCTACCTAACTTGCCGACACCCCACAAACGACTGTCTCAAAAGTTATAAATAGGATTATCTACCTAACTTACTGACACACCCCACAAACGACTGTCTCGAAAGTTATAAATAGGATTGTCTACCTAACTTACTGACACACCCCACAAATGACTGTCTCAAAAGTAATAAATAGGATTGTCTATCTAACTTACTGACACACACCACAAACGTTATAAATAGGATTGTCTATCTAACTTACTGACACACCCCACAAACGACTGTCTCATAAGTTTTAAAACAGGATTGTCTACCTAACTTGCCGACACCCCACATACAACTGTCTCAAAAGTTATAAATAGGATTGTCTACCAAACTTACTGACACACCCCACAAACGGCTGTCTCATGTTATAAATAGAATTGTCTATCTTACTTTCTGACACACCCCACAAACGACTGTCTCAAAAGTTATAAATAGGATTGTCTTTCTAACTTACTGACACACCCCACAAACGACTGTCTCAAAAGTTATAAATAGGATTGTCTACCTAACTTACTGACACCCTACAATCGACTGTCTCAAAAGTTATAAATAAGATTGTCTACCTAACTTCCTGACACACCCCACAAACGACTGTCTCATAAGTTATAAATAGGATTGTTTATCTAACTTACTGACACACCCCACAAACGACTGTCTCAAAAGTTATAAATAAGATTGTCTACCGAACTTACTGACACACCCCACAAGCGACTGTCTCAATAGTTATAAATAGGATTGTCTACCTAACTTACTAACACCCCACAATCGACTGTCTCAAAAGTTATAAATAGGATTGTCTATCTAACTTACTGACACACCCCACAATCGACTGTCTCAAAAGTTATAAATAGGATTGTCTATCTAACTTACTGACACACCCCACAAAGGACTGTCTCAAAAGTTATAAATAGGATTGTCTATCTAACTTACTGACACAACCCACAAACGACTGTCTCAAAAGTTATAAACAGGATTGTCTACCTAACTTCCTGACACACCCCACAAACGACTGTCTCAAAAGTTATAAATAGGATTGTCTACCTAACTTACTGACAAACCCCACAAACGACTGTCTCAAAAGTTATAAACAGGATTGTCTACCTAACTTACCGACACACCCCACAAACGACTGTCTCAAAATTTATAAATAGGATTGTCTACCTAACTTACCGACACACCCAAAAAACGACTGTCTCAAAAGTTATAAACAGGATTGTCTACCTAACTTACCGAAACACCCCACAAACGACTGTCTTAAATGTTATTAATAGGATTGTCTATCTAACTTACTGACACACCCCACAAACGACTGTCTCAAAAGTTATAAATAAGATTGTCTACCTAACTTACTGACACACCCCACAAACGACTGTCTCAAAAGTTATAAACAGGATTGTCTACCTAACTTACTGACACCCCACAAACGACAGTCTCAAAAGTTATAAACAGGATTGTCTGCCTAACTTACTGACACACCCCACAAACGACTGTCTCAAAAGTTATAAACAGGATTGCCTACCTAACTTACTGACATACCCCACAAACGACTGTCTCAAAAGTTATAAATAGGATTGTATTTCTAACTTACTGACACACCCCACAAACGACTGTCTCAAACGTTATCAATAGGATTATCTACCTATCTTACCGACACACCCCACAAACGACTATCTCAAAAGTTATAAACAGGATTGTCTACCTAACTTACCGACACACCCCACAAACGACTGTCTCAAAAGTTATAAACAGGATTGTCTACCTAACTTACCGACACACCCCACAAACGACTGTCTCAAAAGTTATAAATAGGATTGTCTACCTAACTTACCGACACACCCCAAAAACGACTGTCTCAAAAGTTATAAACAGGATTGTCTACCTAACTTACCGAAACACCCCACAAACGACTGTCTTAAAAGTTATTAATAGGATTGTCTATCTAACTTACTGACACACCCCACAAACGACTGTCTCAAAAGTTATAAATAAGATTGTCTACCTAACTTACTGACACACCCCACAAACGACTGTCTCAAAAGTTATAAACAGGATTGTCTACCTAACTTACTGACACCCCACAAACGACAGTCTCAAAAGTTATAAACAGGATTGTCTGCCTAACTTACTGACACACCCCACAAACGACTGTCTCAAAAGTTATAAACAGGTTGCCTACCTAACTTACTGACACACCCCACAAACGACTGTCTCAAAAGTTATAAATAGGATTGTATTTCTAACTTACTGACACACCCCACAAACGACTGTCTCAAACGTTATCAATAGGATTATCTACCTAACTTACCGACACACCCCACAAACGACTATCTCAAAAGTTATAAACAGGATTGTCTACCTAACTTACCGACACACCCCACAAAGGACTGTCTCAAAAGTTATAAATAGGATTGTCAACCTAACTTACTGACACCCCACAAACGACTGTCTCAAAAGTTATAAATAGGATTGTCTACCTAACTTACCGACACACCCCACAAACGACTGTCTCAAAAGTTATAAACAGGATTGTCTACCTAACTTACCGACACACCCCACAAACGACTGTCTTAAAAGTTATAAATAGGATTGTCTTTCTAACAGACTGACACACCCCACAAACGACTGTCTCAAAAGTTATAAATAAGTTTGTCTACCTTACTTACTGACACACCCCAAAAACGACTGTCTTAAAAGTTATAAACAGGATTGTCTACCTAACTTACTGACACCCCAGAAACGACAGTCTCAAAAGTTATAAACAGGATTGTCTACCTAACTTTCTGACACACCCCACAAACGACTGTCTCAAAAGTTATAAATAGGATTGTCTACCTAACTTACTGACACACCCCACAAACGACTGCCTCAAAAGTTATAAATAGGATTGTCTATCTAACTTACTGACTCACCCCACAAACGACTGTCTCAAAAGGTATAAATAGGATTGTCTACCTAACTTACTGACAAACCCCACAAACGACTGTCTCAAAAGTTATAAACAGGATTGTCTACCTAACTTACCGACACAACCCACAAACGACTGTCTCAAAAGTTATAAATAGGATTGTCTATCTAACTTACTGACACACCCCACAAACGACTGTCTCAAAAGTTATAAATAAGATTGTCTACCGAACTTACTGACACACCCCACAAGCGACTGTCTCAAAAGTTATAAATAGGATTGTCTATCTAACTTACTGACACACCCCACAAAGGACTGTCTCAAAACTTATAAATAGGATTGTCTACCTAACTTACTAACACCCCACAATCGACTGTCTCAAAAGTTATAAATAGGATTGTCTATCTAACTTACTGACACACCCCACAATCGACTGTCTCAAAAGTTATAAACAGGATTGTCTATCTAACTTACTGACAAACCCCACAAACAACTGTCTCAAAAGTTATAAATACGATTGTCTATCTAACTTACTGACACAACCCACAAACGACTGTCTCAAAAGTTATAAACAGGATTGTCTACCTAACTTCCTGACACACCCCACAAACGACTGTCTCAAAAGTTATAAATAGGATTGTCTACCTAACTTACTGACAAACCCCACAAACGACTGTCTCAAAAGTTATAAACAGGATTGTCTACCTAACTTACCGACACACCCCACAAACGACTGTCTCAAAAGTTATAAATAGGATTGTCTACCTAACTTACCGACACACCCCACAAACGACTGTCTCAAAAGTTATAAACAGGATTGTCTACCTAACTTACCGACACACCCCACAAACGACTGTCTTAAAAGTTATTAATAGGATTGTCTATCTAACTTACTGACACACCCCACAAACGACTGTCTCAAAAGTTATAAACAGGATTGTCTACCTAACTTACCGACACACCCCACAAACGACTGTCTTAAAAGTTATTAATAGGATTGTCTACCTAACTTACTGACACACCCCACAAACGACTGTCTCAAAAGTTATAAACAGGATTGTCTACCTAACTTACTGACACCCCACAAACGACAGTCTCAAAAGTTATAAACAGGATTGTCTGCCTAACTTACTGACACACCCCACAAACGACTGTCTCAAAAGTTATAAACAGGATTGCCTACCTAACTTACTGACACACCCCACAAACGACTGTCTCAAAAGTTATAAATAGGATTGTATTTCTAACTTACTGACACACCCCACAAACGACTGTCTCAAACGTTATCAATAGGATTATCTACCTAACTTACCGACACACCCCACAAACGACTGTCTCAAAAGTTATAAATAGGATTGTCAACCTAACTTACTGACACCCCACAAACGACTGTCTCAAAAGTTATAAATAGGATTGTCTACCTAACTTACCGACACACCCCACAAACGACTGTCTCAAAAGTTATAAACAGGATTGTCTACCTAACTTACCGACACACCCCACAAACGACTGTCTTAAAAGTTATAAATAGGATTGTCTTTCTAACAGACTGACACACCCCACAAACGACTGTCTCAAAAGTTATAAATAAGATTGTCTACCTTACTTACTGACACACCCCAAAAACGACTGTCTTAAAAGTTATAAACAGGATTGTCTACCTAACTTACTGACACCCCAGAAACGACAGTCTCAAAAGTTATAAACAGGATTGTCTACCTAACTTACTGACACACCCCACAAACGACTGTCTCAAAAGTTATAAATAGGATTGTCTACCTAACTTACTGACACACCCCACAAACGACTGTCTCAAAAGTTATAAATAGGATTGTCTATCTAACTTACTGACTCACCCCACAAACGACTGTCTCAAAAGTTATAAATAGTATTGTCTACCTAACTTACTGACAAACCCCACAAACGACTGTCTCAAAATTTATAAACAGGATTGTCTACCTAACTTACCGACACACCCCACAAACGACTGTCTCAAAAGTTATAAATAGGATTGTCTACCTAACTTACCGACACACCCCACAAACGACTGTCTCAAAAGTTATAAACAGGATTGTCTACCTAACTTACCGACACACCCCACAAACGACTGTCTTAAAAGTTATTAATAGGATTGTCTATCTAACTTACTGACACACCCCACAAACGACTGTCTCAAAAGTTATAAATAAGATTGTCTACCTAACTTACTGACACACCCCACAAACGACTGTCTCAAAAGTTATAAATAGGATTGTCTACCTAACTTACTGACAAACCCCACAAACGACTGTCTCAAAAGTTATAAACAGGATTGTCTACCTAACTTACCGACACACCCCACAAACGACTGTCTCAAAAGTTATAAATAGGATTGTCTACCTAACTTACCGACACACCCCACAAACGACTGTCTCAAAAGTTATAAACAGGATTGTCTACCTAACTTACCGACACACCCCACAAACGACTGTCTTAAAAGTTATTAATAGGATTGTCTATCTAACTTACTGACACACCCCACAAACGACTGTCTCAAAAGTTATAAACAAGATTGTCTACCTAACTTACTGACACACCCCACAAACGACTGTCTCAAAAGTTATAAACAGGATTGTCTACCTAACTTACTGACACCCCACAAACGACAGTCTTAAAAGTTATAAACAGGATTGTCTGCCTAATTTACTGACACACCCCACAAACGACTGTCTTAAAAGTTATAAATAGGATTGTATTTCTAACTTACTGACACACCCCACAAACGACTGTCTCAAAAGTTATAAATAGGATTGTCTATCTAACTTACTGACACATCCCACAAACGACTGTCTCAAAAGTTATAAACAGGATTGTCTACCTAAATTCCTGACACACCCCACAAACGACTGTCTCAAAAGTTATAAATAGGATTGTCTACCTAACTTACTGACACACCCCACAAACGACTGTCTCAAAAGTTATAAACAGAATTGTCTACCTTATTTACCGAAACACCCAACAAACGACTGTCTCAAAAGTTATAAATAGGATTGTCTACCTAACTTACCGACACACCACACAAACGACTGTCTCAAAAGTTATAAATAGGATTATCTATCTAACTTACCGACACACCCCACAAACGACTATCTCAAAAGTTATAAACAGGATTGTCTACCTAACTTACCGACACACCCCACAAACGACTGTCTCAAAAGTTATAAATAGGATTGTCAACCTAACTTACTGACACCCCACAAACGACTGTCTCAAAAGTTATAAATAGGATTGTCTACCTAACTTACCGACACACCCCACAAACGACTGTCTCAAAATTTATAAACAGGATTGTCTACCTAACTTACCGACACACCCCACAAACGACTGTCTCAAAAGTTATAAATAGGATTGTCAACCTAACTTACTGACACCCCACAAACGACTGTCTCAAAAGTTATAAACAAGATTGTCTACCTAACTTACCGACACACCCCACAAACGACTGTCTTAAAAGTTATAAATAGGATTGTCTTTCTAACAGACTGACACACCCCACAAACGACTGTCTCAAAAGTTATAAATAAGATTGTCTACCTTACTTACTGACACACCCCAAAAACGACTGTCTTAAAAGTTATAAACAGGATTGTCTACCTAAATTACTGACACCCCAGAAACGACAGTCTCAAAAGTCATAAACAGGATTGTCTACCTAACTTACTGACACACCCCACAAACGACTGTCTCAAAAGTTATAAACAGGATTGTCTACCTAACTTACTGACACACCCCACAAACAACTGTCTCAAAAGTTATAAATAGGATTGTCTACCTAACTTACTGACACACCCCACAAACGACTGTCTCAAAAGTTATAAATAGGATTGTCTATCTAACTTACTGACTCACCCCACAAACGACTGTCTCAAAAGTTATAAATAGGATTGTCTACCTAACTTACTGACACACCCCACAAACGACTGTCTCATAAGTTATAAACAGGATTGTCTACCTAACTTACTGACACCCCACAAACGACTGTCTCAAAAGTTATAAATAGGATTGTCTACCTAACTTACTGACACCCCACAAACGACTGTCTCAAAAGTTATAAACAGGATTGTCTACCTAACTTACTGACACCCCACAAACGACTGTCTCAAAAGTTATAAACAGGATTGTCTACCTAACTTACTGACACACCCCACAAACGACTGTCTCAAAAGTTATAAATAGGATTGTCTATCTAACTAACTGACACACCCCACAAACGTTATAAATAGGATTGTCTATCTAACTTGGAATTGTAAATTGAATTCATCGCTAATTTTACCCGCATTTTATAAGTGCAAAATCGTTCATTTCTAAGGATATACGTCCAACGGCCAGTGGAGTCTGTGATTACGTATACTTGTAAGAGTCGCTCTTTGTTAACATGGAAGAAGTTTTAAATTTAATGCCGTCTTAAATATTCGATAAGTAATGGTTTTGACGAATCAAATATGTCTCGGTTCCATTTTATTACAAAATGGTTCTCAAGCTTCATTTCAATAGCTTTCTTAACCAACTGGTACGTTTAAACGTTGTTTCTGTGTTTCTCATACATTGCTAAAACCCAAGAGTATCAAAAACAAATTTTAAAAATCTTTTCTATCTATGGTACTTTATAATAATTTTGAAACATTTTAAAAGAAATTTATAGGTAATGTGAGAAAGTTAATCTGGCTTACTTACTGATACATACAGAAATATATCATTCTCTTATCGTATTATAATACTTAAGGTGGAAAGACCAAGTTTTCCATATACCATACAGTTAGAAGTAGATTTCAAGACCTTCTTGCAAATTTCAAAAATCGTTATTACTTTTCACCCTATTTTACGCCAACACATAAAATTGTCAGATTTCAGATCCTACACTATTATACATTATTTAATAGATCTATACATACATTTATTTCTAATAATATTGAAACATTTAACATGTACATTTAAAGAGTATTTCTTCAATTTCACCGACAATCTATAAATGTACAGAACAGTTTCTTTTTATCAGCAAACATTAATTCTATCAAACAATTTTTATGCACATCTTCAATAACACCCTTAATGATTAGATTAAGATAATCATCTAACAATCCATGAAAGTTTACGTATTTTGCATATCAACGCTTTCTGAATACATTGACCCTTCCGATAATTGGCGACGTCTGGTGGAAGAGTTATCACCGATTGTAAAATGTTTCAAGTTTCTTTATTTCCCATCTTGCATTCATGTACAAATTGAACATATACAAAATTAAAAATATATTACATATAAACAATGCATGAGTAACAGCATATATAAATAATATCAACCCGGACGACCGATTCTCTCATTAACAATCTTGATGAATTTACATAGTTTAATTTGTAAGGATATTTTTGTGTTATTGAACAAAGCATAGAATTTAAAAGCATTTGGTTTTTTCTTTAATCAGTAAGAATATAAAGGTTTCTTTCAAAAGATAAAGCATTACAACACAAAATATAATGATGTTCATCACCCAAGTCACTGTTACAAAGATTACAAAGTCTTTCTTGCTTTGGTATATTGACCCACCGTCCTGTTTCTATTGGCAATTTATGATTACTACATCTAAAGTTGCATAAAATAGTTTTATTACTATAAGAGAGTTTAGACGGATTAGATTTAAGTTTGTAACTTAAAATCGAAATGTGTAAATAAATTGTAAGAAATTCCTCTTGAGGAGTTATGACAATCAGCATTCCACTGTCATAAACCACTTTTTGAATTTAATCATAAAAATACATATAAAAAGTGGTATATGACAATATATTGTCATATACCACTTTTTGAATGTAATATTGTATATTGTAATATTTCTTTGTGTGTGAAAAAGAACCATATCTATTAAAAACACTCCTAAATATTTAATTTCTTTAACTATTTCTAAATTTATACCATCAAAACAAAAACATACATCATTTGCCAATCTACCTTTTGAAAATACAATAACTTTTGTTTTGGAAACGTCAACAGTTAATTTCCATTTTTTGCAATACTCGGAAAAATAATCCAATTGACATTGAAAATCTTTCTAAGATTCAGACATTTAAACAGTATCATCTGCATACAAAAGCAGAAATAACTTTAAAAATATATTCAATTCGTTTCTAATTTATCACTAACACATTTAACACCTACTATATTATGTCTAGCAAAAACTTTTCCAAATCATTCAAATACAAAGCAAATAGAAGAGGTGACAGATTTTCTCCTTGTCGAACACCTGCATTGCATGGGAAATAGTCTGAAAAATTACCATATACAGATATTCTTGATTTTGTATTTTTGTACATATAATGCATTACATATTGTTTTTTTACAATTTTCCTTTTTCACAAATCTGAAAATGCGAAGAAAACTATCAATGAATGTAAAATTGTGTAATACAAATTCTTTGATAGTACTGGATGAAAGTAAAAAGCTTCTAGGAAGAAGGAAAATTCAGAGCAACCTTTCCCTTTGCATTTTAAGGCATTTTTAAGACATACCAACCCACAAATAAATATATCTATAATATGATTTATTTACTTAATGAACTTTCTGCATCTTTTATTAAAAAAATATGTTATTAAATGAAAGTTTTACAGTTTCACAAAAATGTACAACAAAATATAAATGACATGTACTTTTTTTTACCAAAAAATGCAATAGAAATAGCAACAAAAACTTTTATGTAACAAAAACTGTACTTGAAGAAAAACTAAGGTTCAGAGCATATAGCAAATTAATCTTTAAATCTGATTCAAGAAATAAATTAATAATAAAAATGATTAAATTACAGTGTATTATTAGTTGAAATATTCAATCGCAAATACTATCAGTAATTTAGTCTTAAGTTCAACCATTTCAAGGTTATGTGCATTTTTTTTGTATACATGTACATGTACCATATATGTACCATATTTTGTTGTATTTCAGAGGCAATGGAACATGTAAACACTGCGTCGCTCTCTTGTTCAGCGTAATGGGTTTTTGTGACAGGCATAAAGACAGACACACTGAGGCATGTACTGATATTTAATGTTCATGGGATAGACCAAAGAAAACAACAGAGCCAGCTGAAACAGATCTGATCAATATAAGAATGCAAAATGCTTTTACACCTTTAGTGGAACCAACACAATCCAGTTTTACTCCTAATGTTGAAATAGAACCTTTCCTTTTAAAAAATGTGGAAAAAGAAGTGTATATGTTGTTTAAACACACCAATGCACTAGTTTTACAAACACTTGACCCCCCATCAGATGATTAATCAATTTCATCTGATGAATATGTGCTCCAAACAATTGAAGATGCCTTTAATCAATATAACACCTTCAAAATTCAAAAATCAATCGGAGACCACTTAAAGTCTGTTTTTACAAATGATATTATCAGAAAAAATGAAAAATTTAACAATTGGACAAACAAACAATCCAGCTTGGTTTAGTCACAGACGGGGCAGGATAACTGCCTCTATTTTCCCATCTGTAATGCATTTCAGGTTTAACAATAATTGTGACAACTACATCTTGAAAAAAGTAATGGGTTCCTGTGACCCAGCAAAATCAGCATCTCTTCAGTGTGGTAGAGACCAATGAATCCATTGCCAGACATCAATACTCTGAATATGTAAAAAAAACCTCCATAAGTCATTAAAGGTCGAGAAAAGTGGACTTTGCATTGATATAAACAACCCTCACATGGGTGCAACTCCTGATGGGATTGTTACTTGCAAATATTGTGGCAAGGGTGTGCTCGAATTAAATGTAGTTATATTTATCAAAATGTAACCCCAAGTGAAGCTTGCAATGATAATCATTATCATATTTACTGTGATGAAAATGGTAGGGTGAAATTCAAAATTTCAAGTCCTTGGTATTTGCAAATACAAGGGCAGATGGGCGTGTGCGGTTTGTCTTGGTGCGATTTTGTGCTTTACACAAAAAAGGGAATATCTGTAGATAGGATACAATATGATCCAGATATTTATCAGCAAATAGTTGAAAAATGTTCACATTTTTTAAGAGATATGTTGTAAAAGCATATCAACAATGACATTATTCACTGTACACATTATTAGACATATAACAATAAACTTTTTACATTGTACTAAACTAAAACAAAATTTTTGTTTACTGTTTTAGATTTGAATACTCCAAAAAGTGGTGAAAATATTAATGGTAGAATGATTGATAATTGCTAATTTATGTTATTTCAACATTATTTGATGTATTGTCTTGCTTATACGGTTAAAAAATAATCTTATTTTTAATAGTGTGAAGTCATTATTGGAGATAGAATAAAATGCTGTAATAACCAGTTTTAAAACGTTTATAAGACCAAAGGATTTTTTGAGACTGATTGCATAAAAAACACAGTATTGCAGTTTTAAATTCTATTGGATTAAAAGCTTTTGGAGATTACAGAAAAATGCCCAAACTTTCAAAATTTGGTTACATAATGGTTTTAATTTCAAAGGAATAGTATTTTCAAGTATCTTAAAAATTTTTAATCGTCCAATAGCTCTCTCCACATGTATTCTCAATTTGGCGATCTTTCTTGTCCTAGTAATATCCACTGGTGCCAGCCGCTTTCTTTTCCCACAAGAGCATTTCTTTGTAAACGGGGGGGGGGGGGATATTAAGAGATGCATGCCTCTCCAACAAAAGATCTCTTATCAAAAATCCCCTGTCAGCCATAACTTCATCACCAGGTTTTATCAAATCTAAAATGCCACAATTCTGTGTGATAAAACGATCCGAAACATTGCCACCCCAAAGATTTGAAACGAAAGAAAATGCCCCAGAAGGAGTTATGGATACTAAAGCTTTGAATGTATTTCTATGTTTGTATGAGCTATATGTTTGCATCCGAGCGGTCGGAGATGATGGTTTCTCTATGAAAAATTCAGTGCAGTCAACAATACATGTTGTTTTTGGATAGTATGTTTAAAAGACTTAGGAATGAATTTCTTCAGAGAACCTGATTTAGGCCACTTTAACAAAGGTGAAAACACAAAATTTAAATAATTGATCCATGTCACTAAAATTTGTGATACTCTTGATTTTGATATTCCAAACAAATCTGCAAGAACAAATGTTGGCAATGCAAGACGTAAACGGAGCATATATAGTAAGTAAAAATTCATGAAATCTTGTTAGTTTTCTTGTTGTACCAGTTTTCTTCCTCCCTGAATCATTCTGATAATTAGTGCTATGATGTGTTCCAAAATTCCCTCTCCAATACTTCAGCACTGGTGACAATCTGTCTATAATTGCTGAAAATATAGAAAAAATACTAAAGTACAACATATACCGTAAACAGTGAAAATTCAGCGGCAGTTTATTTTGCAGCAATTGGTGGTAGAATTGAGGTGCTTAAATAAAACTGCCACTAATGTTTTACTAGATCAAAGGATACCACGGAAGGTAATTTTATGTGCTATAATAAAAAGGCGCTAATACATTTGATATACCAAGATTGCTATAATTTCAATGCGCCAATGTAAAGCTGTTTACAGTATAAAACATGAAAATAAACATTCAGTTGCCAGATTGGGATCTGAACCATAAGCTTTTCTAACTGAGATAATGTACTTTTTCTACATACAGATTATTCTACAGGGAGATCTCTTTCATACCACATTCATCTTCATAGTAGTTTCACTGTTTAGCAATGTTTGTTTTTGTGTAGAGTCACTTTAACAATTTTTCAGTCATATCACAACTGACTGCCAAGTGCGAACTGATGCTGTCTTTATAGTGCTGGTACACTGATACACAGTATGGCCGATACATACTATATACCAACCGGTTACACTAAACTGACACCGAGACAACCTTACAGGCCAAATGGCAGGTAGTAAATTGCATTGTCACACATGAGCCCAGACAAGGACCAAACCCACACTGGTGAGACACCATGGACTACAAGACGAACGGTGAATCCACTGAGCCACTGCAGCCCCTGTTTAGCAATGTGATTCTGTATGCCTACACCATGACCCTTAAAGTGATCAACTGCCTTATTTTCCTTATAATGCAATAAACTACTGATATGCAAAATAATCGAACTTCTCCAATTTTTTGTCAAACGTAAGTGAAATAAAACACATGTTAAGACTGACCATTTAGATATAAATTTATATTTTACCAAAAAGACCAAAAAGTGATTCTACAGATGGAATTCCCTAGTATTTTTTGACAGTAGCATCATCTTCTGTAATCTTCTCAACAAAAAGTACAAGTTCATCTTTCTCTTTCATCTGTTCTCTGCATTCTGTTAGCTTTTCCTCTCTCTGCTTAATATCTAATACTGTCAAATCTGTCTGTACTGATGCATCTTTCATCTGAATAGTGTGTGTCTCCAGGTAGTCATGATGTAGCATTGTAACATCTGAAAATGATGTCAAAATGTTAATATTTTACTAATAGTCATTCATCTGAGATGTGTTATGATAGAAACAGTTTAAATGAGTACCAGAGATTAAGTGTAAAAATGACACTAGCATTAAAATAATGATATTCAAATATTTTTATTTGTTATCATGAAATCTGCAAAATATCCTGACAACAAAACTTTAATATACATGTTTTTTTTTTTTTTTTTTTTTTAAAATTCTTAAGGGTCTATAAGTGTTAAATAAAAAATAAATTTCACAACTTTTGCCATGTTTAAACTAAAGACAAAAAAGTGCATAATCCTTGATTAACCTACTAAATTGTGACAGCATAACCTTTACTTCACTATACACTTACACTGTGTTACACATTGTATGTCATTTAGTAAATGTTCAATATACAAATTTCTCACTTCTTGATTATATTCCATGTTATTGTCGTTCAAATATATTGCACTCAAAATCCAGTTAGGTCAAAAGTTGCTGCACCATTCAATAAAAAAACACAATACAAATGTCATATTTCAACTTCCAATAAAAAGTGATTACACTGAAAATATTATTACTCTATAATTGAATAATGTACCTGAATTAAGTTTGAATTTTTCATCAGGATCTCCTGAATATGTAGCATTGACTATGACCTCTTCTGATTCCACTGGTAATGGGAAAGGAATGCACGAGTCACCAATCTACAATTTGTAAAGAAATGTTCAATTTTTAATTATTATTATTATTTTATTATTTGTCATCGTTTTAAACACAATTGGAATTGTAGGTTATTCAAAGAACTATTTTTTGTGGCTTCATGAAAAATATATTTTCAGACAACTTAGTGTGGTTGTTAAATATTATGAAGTAACCAGACCTGGAAAAAACCTTGAACCCAGGACGGGGCTCAAACCTGCCACCTCTTACACCACAGTCATGTGCTCTACCCACTGAGCTACCCAGGCCGACAGCTCTGCTAAGTGCTAATTTCACCACAATTACTAGGTTTACATTACTAAATATTGGGTAACTGGTATATCAGCCCATGCTAAAGACCAGTTATGCAATATGAATTTAAAATTCTGACTGGCCCTACATGCAACATAATCATGCACCACAATGAACAAAACATGATGATATTAATAAAGCTCGTCATCTTATTTTTTTTACTTAAATTATGGTATAGCATATTTGTATACTAGAAAAAGACTTAAGTATTCATATTTTGATTATTTTTCATGCTTTGGAAACGCTCAAAACCGTACATACTTTGTATGACTTCATACTTACCAGTAACGTTGACTCATGCTGTGGAGTCGAAATCTCTTTAACTTTCGCCGGTATCGGCATTCTTTTTGTGGGTAAACCGGATCTTTGATCTTCCCGTTTCTTATAGCCATTGTAAGAGAACAGCTCTGGATAAGGATGCTCTTCTGTCGGCCTACCGTCAACAAAGTGTTTCGAACACAACCGATGCCACCTCTTGGAAGTAAAGTTTTCTCGTCTCAAAAGAGATAATCATATGTTTTTTTGCGTGTCTGTGTTTTTCCCAATTGAAATTTGAAAAACTGCACTCCTGTCATGAACCCATATCGCCCTCATTTGTTCTCAGCGGCGTTACAACCCTCCGCTTTGCAAAAATAGCTGGACATAACAGCAGACGAGCCTTGTTGTCAATAAAAACAAACTTAACCGGAAGTAGGGCTACCCACAAAATACACAAAATCACGTAACCCGGAGACGATTATAACGCACATATTAAAGACGAAACGGCAACTAGAAATCGGTTTATTACGACTTAGTTATGTCGTAATTACGACTTAGTATCTCGTAATTACGACTTAGTTATGTCGTAATTACGACTTTATATCTCGTAATTACGACTTAGTTATGTCGTAATAACGCCTAACCTTAACCCTAACCCCGTATCTCGTAATGACGACTTAGTATCTCGTAATTACGCTAACTTATGTTGCGTAGGAAAGCCTATTGGGCTAAGTTTGGTAGAACAAAAACATTTTTGTTTCTAGAACTCGCGATCCGAGAATTATTCGATGAGAGAGTATGTAGACGTTGTTGTTGATCAAGCTGGTATTGAAGCTTCGCTTTCCTGTTCATTCGATCAAAATTGCGACGTTCATTAACGAAATCTGCTTTAAGAGCCGACTTCCTGGATCCTGTAGATTTTAACCACATCCGTTCTGATTTTTGACACGTTCCCATTGTTTATCTAAATCTGAATTCCATACTTTTAGATCTTGATTTTGATTTATCAAACTTTAATTTTACACATAATTTAGATTCCATTTCTTTTATTAAAAATTCACTAACAACATTATCTATATCGCTCGCACTTCGCTTTTCCTTAGTAAACAATTCCAAACGGCCAATTTTGGCCCGAATTTGATTTTAAACACTGTCATTTTGTGAAAACATTTCGGACAATTGTGAAGTATAAAACCGACGTGGTGCTTTATTAACAGTTATATCCGACGAATCATCGAAACTTTAACTCAATTCGTTTTCACACGAACATATTCTCACATTAAATTTCAATACTGAATGATCAGGAACTGTTTTACATCCTATCATATCAACACTTTTTAACATATCAGACATTATATGAACATAAAAATCTGTAATTTCACTAATTTGCTCATATGGTACCAAAACATAATCAACAACAGATTTCCCCTTATTTGAGTGAAATTTTGTTTACCACCACGACCATTCACAATACACATGTTACAGTCTATCAGAAATTCAATAAATAAATTCTCTTTACTATTTACATAATCATCTAATATTTTCCGAGGTTTAACACTATTTACTCCCTCAATATAATCCACTAAATTTCCACACCGCAAATTAAAATCGCCCATGAAATATGTATTCCCATGATTTTGATAAATACACGTTTGCTCCATTAATTTTGTATAAAAGTATTTTGCATCGCAATATACCGATTTCTCCAGAGGTAATTACACGCGCAAATGCAAAATGAGTTATTACTTCCACTGAATTTTAACCATAATATATCATCAACTGAATTATCTAATACATCAACTTTAAACTCATTTAACAATGTTATTTTTACTCCTCCAGCTCCACGTCTAGCTCTAGAATTTTTTTCTATTACATGTATTTGAATAAAACGCGTAACCATCTATATTGATACTCTGCTTTTCTTTTAAAAAAGTTTCACAAACACTTAAAACATCAAGATCTAAAAACTTTTTATATATATTATGTTGCCAGTAGGTTTATTTGGTCTGCGATCATATCGTCCCCGTGATGATCCATTACATGTATCACATATGTCAATACCGCTTCCATCAGGATTATATCGGTCATTACGAGTTCATCTCGGGTTCTGGAATTGATCTTCCACTTTGTTTAATGCGTCCCTTATTAACATGATATTCACGATCTCGCCCCAGTTCTTTGAATATCGTGCGCATGTTAGACTCATTTACCCGCTGTTCATCTGTAGAACTTTACATTTTCAATATATACATCTCGGTATTTCTGGTATAACGAAGTTTCTTTTTTGACATTAAAACTTTCTTTTTTTGTTCAGAAGTGTCAATTGCTGCAATTATAATCCCGGGTGCCTACCATTTGATTGCTTACGCATTGCAGATATTTACCTTGACATCATTCAACTCAAGTCCGTCACGTATGAGGGCAACCACGGAATGTTTAACCGCTTCACCATTTTCGCGTTCACTGTCACTTTCTTTCAACATTTTTATCACAATGTTTGACGTCTTTTCATTGTCCAAATTTTTATTTACAATCTCTGCGTATGTGTTTTGCATATCAGAAATTCTTTGCTCAATATTTGACTCCAATTTACATTGTACCTCTTGAAATTGGTCGAGTACCTTTTTAGTCACGTGACCTATCACATTCTTTTGCATTCTGTCTTCTAATGATTTTTCTAAATGTTCAACTTTCTTCAAATACATGTTTTCATACTGAGAGTCAATCTTGCCTCCAAACCGTGCATTAAAGCTATTAACTCACTATCATCATGTGGGGTATCCCCCGGACCCGAAGAATGTGAATCATCATTTTTCAGTTTTTTAATGCAGTCTCTATATTCCGATTCTGACAGATACCTCTTTTTATTTTCATTAGTGTTATTTAGACTTGTGATACTTATGATACTAATATTGTCACTTACGATTTGAACCTCTGAGACAATTTTTGGCGCCATGACGACCTGAACAAAGTCCTCGGAATCAGTTTTTTTTCCATTATAAAATCCAATTCACGCTACAATTCTGCACTACAAAATGATTGCAAAGTTCATGCAAAATAATTTGTTGTACAAAATACTCAAATTGCAGGCAGGAATGTCTCTATATTTCCCCGAGTCAAAAACGACCAACCACCATGCATAGTCACGTGATTCACGTATATATATATATATATATATATATATATATATATATATATATATATATATATATATATATATATAATACAAGTCACATATACATTTTCTTAATACAAATGCAAATATTATTATTTCATTACATGTATATTAAAATCGTAAATTTTCCACGTTTTGCGTGAATTTTAAAGAATTTTTTTATGAATATCTATACAAAACAAAAGAAAATCTTTCAACAAGGATGACATTAAAACTGTTTTTGACACTGAAAATCCTTTTATAAATTTTATTGAAAAATGAAGCAGACAGTTTTGAAGGAGAATTATTTATTTTTGAATTACAGAAACGTTAAAGATATGTCTCAAAGTACTGAAAGAACTAAAAAGTCAGGGACATCAAATGAATGTAGGTGAATGTAGGTTTTTTAATGCGGTCTCTATATTCCGATTCAGACAGATATCTCTTTTTATTTTCATTAGTGTTATTTAGACTTGTGATACTTATGATACTAATATTGTTACTTACGATTTGAACCTCCGAGACAATTTTTGGCGCCATGACGACCTGAACAAAGTCCTCGGAATCAGTTTTTTTCCATTATTCATGTTGAAAATCAAACATGAGACCATTATCTCTCTCTCTCTCTCTCTCTCTCTCTCTCTCTCTCTCTCTCTCTCTCCTTTTCTTTTATTTGCAGTTGTATACTAAAATGACGAGTGTGAAATGCCATTGTATAACAATATATTACCATGGCAAATGTCTGAAACCAATAAAGAGCATGTCTATCTGTCATATATTAATCAACTGTTTGGTTGTTGCATTGGGAAATGAATAAGGTGGAAAGCTTATACACAGACCAACAAGGGTTATTTCCCATTTTACACTGGTCTATGGTATGTTGTACTTACATGTTCTCGGTCACAGAGAGGTTATAAAATTTGGTTACAGTTACTGTTCTAAAAATTAGATATTTGTAATTTCATCACAGAATTTTATTCAAAAGTTTTGGTTTAATAGTAATAAGGGTATTCTAATTATAAAAATATTACTAAAACATTATAAGTTATATCGCATACAGAGGCCTCAATGGTCTAATTTCGAGGGTGTGTCTACAGATCAACGTGTTTTCATTGTTTAGGTTTCAATCATATGGATTGTTTGAATGTTTTTAACGTCAGATCAAATTTTCAGCTTTTTTGCCACTAAACAAAGATTCTAAATCTCTACGGATTAATCTAAAAACATGTCTCTGTACATGTGACATGTGCACGTATGAATTTTGGTCTGTCTTGTACTAGTGAACGCTCATGGCAACTTTAAACTATATGATGGATACAACATATCACCGATGTTTTACTCCATATGATGACAACCACATATCACCGCTGTTTTCTACTAAATAATGGTCAGCCAAAATGAACGCTATTTTACTCTACATGATGACCACCCCATATCACCGCTGTTTTACACTACATGATGACCACCCCATATTATAACTGTTTTACACTTCATAATCGTCAGCCCGTATCACCGCTGTATCACTTTAAATGATGACCACCACATATCACCGCTGTTTTACACTACATGATGACCACCACATTTTTCCGCTGTTTTACACTACATTATTACAACGACATATCACCGCTATTTTACACTACATGATGGTCAGCCCATATCACAGCTGTTTTACACTTCAAGATGACAACCATATATCACCACTGTTTTAAACTACATGATGATCACCCCATACCACCGCTGTTTTACACTAAATGATGACCACTACATATCAGTATGTTTTACCCTACATGATGATCAGCCCATATCACCGCTGTGTTACACAACATGATAACCACATATCACCGCTGTTTTACACTACATGATGATCAGCCCATATCAGAGCTCTGTTACATTACATGATGACCACCACATATCACCGCTGTTTTACACTATATGATGATCAGCCCATATCAGCGCTGTTTTACATTACATGATCACCACCACATATCACCGCTGTTTTACACTACATGATGATCAGCCCATATCAGCGCTCTGTTACATTACATGATGACCACCACATATCAACGCTGTTTTACACTATATGATGATCAGCCCATATCAGCGCTGTTTTACATTACATGATCACCACCACATATCACCGCTGTTTTACACTACCTGATGATCAGCCCATATCAGCGCTCTGTTGCATTACATAATGACCACCACATATCACCGCTGTTTTACACTACATGATGAGCAGCCCATATCAGCGCTGTTTTACATTACATGATAACCACCACATATCACCGCTGGATCACACTACATGATGACCAACACATATCACCGCTGTTTTACACTACATGATGACCACCACATTTTTCCGCTGTTTTACACTACATGATGACCGCCCCATATCATCACTGTTTTACACTTCATAATCGTCAGCCCGTATCACCGCTGTATCACTTTAAATGATGACCACCACATATTATCACTGTTTTACACTACATTATGACAACCACATATCATCACTGTTTTACATTACATCATGGTCACCACATACCACAGTTGCGTCACACTACACTATGACCAACACATATCATCGCTTATTTATACTACATGATGACCACCACATATCACCGCTGTTTTACATTACATCACGACAACCACATATCACCGCTGTTTTACAATACATGATGACCACCACATTTTTCCGCTGTTTTACACTACATTATGACAACCACATATCATCACTGTTTTACATTACATGCTGGCCACCACATACCACAGCTGCGTTACACTACATAATGACCAACACATATCATCGCTTATTTACACTACATGATGACCACCAAATATAACAGATGATTAACAGTACATGATGACCACCCCATATCACCGCTGTTTTACACTACATTTTGGTCACCACATATCACCGCTGTTTCACACACATAATGAGCACCACATATTACCGTTGTTTTACACTACATGGCGGTCAGCCCTTATCACTGTTTTACATTACATAATGACCACCAAATATCACCGCTGTTTCACACACATGATGACCACCACATATCACCGCTGTTTTACACTACAGGATGTTCAAAAAAGCTATACATGAAACGAATGACCTCAATTTTTCTATATATATCAACTACGTATCATCGCTGTTTAACACTACATGATGACAACCAAATATCACCGATGATTTACACTACACAATGTCCACCACATATCACCGCTGTTTTACACTACATGATGACCACCACATATTACCTCTGTTTTACACTACATGGTGACCACCACATATCACCGCTGTTTTACACTACATGATGACCACCACATAACAGCGATGTTTTACGCTACATGAAGGTCAGCCCATATCACCGCTGTTTTACACTATATCATGATGACCACCACAGATCAGCATTGTCTTACACTACATGATTGTCATCCAATATCACTGCTGTTTTACACTACCTGATGGTCAGCCAATATCACCGCTGTTTTACACTACATGATGGTCAGCCCATATCACCGCTGTTTTAAACTACATGATGACCACCACATTTTTCCGCTGTTTTACACTACATTATGACAACCACATATCACCACTGTTTTACATTACATCATGGCCACCACATACCACAGCTGCGTTACACTACATAATGACCAACACATATCATCGCTTATTTACACTACATGATGACCACCAAATATCACAGATGATTAACAGTACATGATGGTCACTACATATCACCGCTGTTTTACACTACATGATGATCATCCCATATCACCGCTGTGTTACACTACATGATGGTCATCCCATATCACCGCTGTGTTACACTACATGATGACCACCACATATCACCGCTGTTTTACACTACATGATGACCACCACATTTTTCCGCTGTTTTACATTACATGATAACCAGCACATATCAGCGCTGTTGTACACTATATGATGATCAGCCCTTTTCAGCGCTGTTTTACACTACATGATGACCAACAAACATCACCGCTGTTTTACACTACATGATGACCACCCCATATCATCGCTGTTTTACACTACATTATGGTCACCCATATCACCGCTGTATCACACTACATGATGACCACCACATATCACCGCTGTTTTACACTACATGATAATCAGCTATCAGCGCTGTGTTACACTACATGATGACCACCACATATCACCGCTGTTTTACACTACATGATGACCACCACATATCACCGCTGTTTTACACTACATGATGACCACCACATTTTTCCGCTGTTTTACACTACATGATGACCACCACATTTTTCCGCTGTTTTACACTACATTATGACAACCACATATCATCACTGTTTTACATTACATCATGACCACCACATACCACAGCTGCGTTACATTACATAATGACCACCACATATCACCGCTGTTTTACACTACATGATGATCAGCCTATATCAGCGCTGTGTTACACTACATGATGACCACCACATATCAGCGCTGTTCTACACTACATGATGACCAACAGACATCACCGCTCTTTTACACTACATGATAACCACCCCATATCATCACTGTTTTACACTACATTATGGTCATCCCTTATCACCGCTGTATCACACTACATGATGACCACCACATATCACCGCTGTTTTATACTACATTATGGTCATTCCATATCACCACTGTTTTATACTACATTATGGTCAGCCCATATCACTGCTATATCACACTACATGATGACCACCACATATCACCGCTGTTTTACCCTACATGATGACCAATACATTTTTCCGCTGTTTTACACTACATTATGACAACCACATATCATCACTGTTTTACACTACATTATGGTCAGCCTGTATCACCGCTGTATCACTTTAAATGATGACCACCACATATCACCGCTGTTTTACACTACATGATGACCACCACATTTTCCGCTGTTTTACACTACATTATGACAACCACATATCATCACTGTTTTACACTACATGATGGTCAGCCCATATCACCACTGTTTTATACTGCATGATGGTCATTCCATATCACCGCTTTTTTACACTACATGATGACCACCACATATCACCACTGTTTTATACTACATGATGGTCATCATATATCACCACTGTTTTATACTACTTGATGGTCATCCCATATCACTACTGTTTTATACTACATGATGGTCATCCCATATTACCGCTGTTTTACACTACATGATGACCACCCCATATCACCGCTGTTTTATACTAAATGATGACCACTAAATATGAGCGCCGTTTTACAATGCATGGTGGTCAGCCCTTATCACTGTTTTACACTACATAATGACCACCAAATATCACCGCTGTTTCACACACATGATGACCAACACATATTACCACTGTTTTACACGACATGATTGTCAGCCCGTATTCTGTGTTAAGCCAAGACTGAAAGATTGTGTCTTGCTCGTATTCCAGAGTACCTAACAAGCTGTTCATATAGGTATAAAGTTTATTGTTTATTATCTTGAACACTCACTTGTATGCGGTAATTTACTACAAAATATATATAAAAAAAAGATTTACCACAGGTACAAATACACAGTTTTCCTGAAGAAAAGAATTAAAACTTATACACATGAATATAAGTACAACTCTGAGCTACACTATCTAAATTATGAATGTTATGTAGGTGTTCTAGTAATGAGGAAACTACAAGTGCAAGTGCACGATAAGTGCTTAACTGAATACATTTTTTGTATATAAGTGGAATAAATTTATAAGTTACATATGACGTAAATAGAAAGGTCTTTGTACTTTAAGTTCATGCTATCAATGGAGTGAAAACTTACACCGTAGTCCTATTAATGTCTTTCCACAAGATTGGCTGTTAGAGTTCACACGTGTAGATGACAAACGATAAACAAGAGTTCTCCAAAGGGAGATAATACAGATAAAACCAATAAACCACCAACATAGTTAAGGCGAGACAACTCTCATTCAGATTGATAAAGTTACGTTAAACATGTAACAGAACACTCCTCGCCTGATATTACTTATATCACTATAGATTTAAACAAAAAATACTAAACAAATATTTCTTCAAAATAGTAAAACAAAACCTTGGGGCATTGGTTACTAGCACCTAAGCCCACCGTAGGAGGGGGATCCTCAGCATCACCCTCATTCAAAACTAATACTAAAGTCCACCACTCATATATCTACACTACTTTTACATTAGAACTGTTAAAATATAACAAAATTTATCCGGAATGTAACACTATAATTTCGCTTATTGGTCTGATATAAGTGGTTGGTTTTCCGTCCTTGATAATGCGGACTTCCAGTTTTCGAACTTTGCCATTATCGCTTGCAAATGTTCTTGTGATCAATCCTATGGGCCACTTATTCCTACATAGATCCTTTTCTTTCAATAAAACTAAGTCATTTATTTGCAAATTAGGACGCTCTTCGTTCCATTTTCGACGGTTCTGAAGTGTTTTCAGATATTCATCTCTCCATCGACTCCAAAATAAATCTGTTAAATACTGAGTTCTCCTCCATTGTGCTTTATACATGTCCTTGTAATGTGAATTGTCTGTGATATTAATTGGGATGTTCACTTTTTGTGTCAGTAACATAGATGGAGTAAGTATCATTGGCGACTCTGGATCACTTGAAACATTAGTTAATGGACGACTATTCACTATTGCGCAAACTTCGGCCATTAACGTTACTAACACCTCGTGAGTCAATTTACATGATGAATCTAATAACATTGAATCTAAAATTCGGCGACATATTCCTATCATCCTCTCCCATACACCACCCATATGAGATGCATGGGGAGGGTTAAAAATCCATACTGTACCCCGTTCGTGCAAGTATTCGTTGATATCCTTGTCTTCGACGTTAATAGCTTGAACATTCAACAAATCCGTTGATCCTATGAAATTTGAACCTCTGTCTGACCTAATGATTTTCACTGGACCTCTTATAGATTCAAATCTGCGAAATGCGTTGACAAATGATGAAGTAGACATTTCTTCAATGACTTCAATGTGTATAGCCCGTGTTGTCAAACATGTAAAGAGAATCGCCCATCTTTTGCTGTTTGCACATCCCCCTCTTGTTTTCCTTGTTAATATGGACCACGGTCCAAAGGTGTCGATTCCTATATATGTAAAAGGAGGTCCAGGTTCTAACCGATCTGCAGGTAAATCTGACATCTTCTGAGTCTCTGTACGACCACGAAGTTTGCGACATTTAATGCAATTATATATCAAACTTGATATCAATCGTTTTGCTCCAACAATCCACAATCCTTCAGATCTTAGTGCACCCTCGGTGAACTGTCTCCCTTGGTGTCTGACTTTCTCATGATGGTAATT
This sequence comes from Tegillarca granosa, assembly GCA_029721355.1. NCBI lineage: Eukaryota > Metazoa > Mollusca > Bivalvia > Arcoida > Arcidae > Tegillarca > Tegillarca granosa. The sequence goes on along the minus strand of CM056597.1, from coordinate 174,798 downwards.
GACAAGAAGTGACGCAATGTAACACTTCGGGACAATGACTGGATTTTTTTCGTTGATAGAAAACTTTCCATAATTCAATCTACCACCTACTCGCAAAACACCACAATCATCTATGAATGGGTTGAGCTCTAATATCGAACTGTCTCTAAACAACGGTTTTCCAGACTCTATACAACTGATCTCCCTTGAATAGGTTTCTTTTTGTACCTGTCTTATTATAAACAATTCCACTTGCTGGAATGGTATATTAGAGTTTGGACAAACATGCCAACCTTTACATACACTAGGATTGTGGAATGATGAAGCAATGTGCATCAAATTACCTAATGCTCGCACCAACGATTTCCAACTGGAGAACCTTTCGAATCGATGTGAGTTAAGACCAATATTCTTTGATACCTTTGTTTTACAAGACCCAACTCGACGAACTTCATTGTCAAATTCAGGTTCGATCAAAGAAAAATTCGTATTCGATCCTTCATCTAACTGATCACTTACTCTAAGAAAATCTGGTCCTTGCAACCACATACTATCTTGAAGACAATCCGATGAGAGATACCTTGTAGCACAATCCGCTGGATTTTTATCTGTTGTTACAAAATTCCACTGAGTCGAGTCAGTTTCTTTCCTAATCCGTTCAACCCTGTTGCTCACATATGTATAAAAACGCCTTGACGTGTTACTTATGTAGCCCAAAACTACTTTGCTATCAGTATACATCTTCACTGATCTTAAGTTAATTCCTAGTTGATTACAAACTTCTTGTGCTACTTCAACTCCTAAAACTGCTCCACAAAGTTCCAATCTAGGAATTGTATGTCCATGCATAGGTGCAACTTTACTTTTTCCAAATACAAAACCTACATGAATCTGATCATTATTTCCAGTAACCCTCATGTAAGCAACTGCTGCTATAGCCTTTTCGGATGCATCAGTAAATACATGCAATTCTCTGTTCTTAACTTGATTTGATGGTAAAGGAGAATATGTTCTCGGAACATGTAGATTGTCAAGGTGTTTCAAAGAAGTTTTCCAATTCTTCCATTCTGTTTCATAATCTATTGTCAAGGGATCATCCCAACCCAGATCATTACTTTGACAAACTTTCCTTAGCAACAATTTACCACGAACAGTTATAGGCGCAACAAATCCTAAAGGGTCGAAAATACTATTAACTGTAGAAAGCATACCACGACGTGTGTAAGGTCTATCTTCACTTGATACTTGAAAGGCAAATACATCACTCTTAATGTCCCAAATTATACCTAAACTTCTTTGTAGCGGTAAAGAATCTTCATCGAGGTCTAAATCCTTAAATTCAGAAAACCAGGTCTTCTGTAGGAAAAGAACGCATGACTTCTCTGCTATTTGAAACAATTTTATGAAGTCGAAGATTACCTTCACATTGGAGAGCAGTTTGGGTCCTCTTCATTAGATCGACAGCGTCTAAAGAAGTAGGTAACGATATCAAACCATCGTCTACATAAAAGTTATGTTCGACAAATCTCCTCATGTCGTTACCATATTTTGCTTCCGCAAGCCTTGCAGATTTTCTCAATCCATATGTCGCTATAGCCGGGGATGGGCTATTTCCAAAAACATGGACGCACATTCTATATTCTATTAATTCTTTGTTCGGATCATTGTCACGATACCATATAAATCTTAGATAATTTCTGTGTTCTTTGTTAACATAAAACAGTAAAACATCTGTTGTATGTCTGCAGTGATTGCAATTACATCTTGACGAAAACGCAACAATACCCCCAGTAGACTGTTTGTCAAATTTGGACCGGGCAATAATACATCATTCAGAGATATGTCCTGATATTTCGCTGATGAGTCAAATACACCACGTATTTGATTAACTTTCTTTGGGTGATATACTCCGAATATCGGAAGATACCAACATTCTCTGTGTTACTGAGCGGCGGAGCTATTTCTGCATGACCATTCTCGAAAATTCTCTGCATAAATGCCTTGAAATGTTCTCCTTTTATGGGATTCTTCTTGAGACTTGAATCTAGTATCACAGCTCGTTTTTACAGCCTGTTTCCTGTTATTTGGTAATGCAGGTCGATTTTGTCTAAAAGGTAAAGGCGCTGACCAGTTTCCATGTTCATCTTTTCGAAACTTGGTGTCCATTATTTTAATAAAATCTCTATCTTCCATTGATAGACCAGGTTTATTATCGTGCTCAGTCAATTTAAAAATACCTATCCCAAAGTCCCTTTCATCGCTGAACAATCCTGAACTATCTTCCAAGCTTAAATCCGTGTAACTTTGTTCTTTGCTAGAAACGTAATTTTCTTTAACTTGAAACCTATTTTGACATGGTACAAATATTGATTCTCGACACGAACTGATCCAATTTGTTTTATACACATTTACACTTTCTGGCTTGTGAACCTTTCCTAAACATGCTTCGCCGACAATAACCCAACCCAGTCGGAGTCGTTGAGCATATGGTGTATTCTGTTTTCCTATCCGTTGTTCAAGAACATGATGTGCTTCAAGTAGGTCTCTTCCTTTTAGCAATAATATCTCTGCTGAATCGTCGATAGGACGTAAACCATCAGTTATATCATTCAGATGAGTGAAATGTTCTGCAACTTCTGGTGTAGGAATTTCGTCCCTGTTATCAGGTATGTCATTACATTCTATCAAGGTTGGTAATTTTAAATTTACGTCCTTGTCCAATGATTGGATTACTAGTCCACTTGCAATTCTGCCATAGGTAGTTATACGGCCTGCACATGAGGAAAGTGTGTATTCTATATTGTTACTCCCGATGTTAAATAGTCAAAAAATGCAGTCTTAGCTAGACATCTATTACTTTGCTCATCTAATATCGCGTAACATCTCAGTGTATTTCTTGGATTACCTTCTGAATAAACATTGACTAAAATTATCTTTGCACATGACTTTCCGGGAAAACCATTACAAATTTCAGTGCATTTAGCATCAACACCTGTATTTACAGTTTCTTTAATTTGAAATGAAGCCTCCTCGCCATGAGACAACCCAGATCCAGCAGCATCCAATCCATCACGGCTAGTATCTACATTCAGGTGCAAAGCGGTAGCATGACTACTATTCTTACATTCGGTACAATATACCTTTCCTCGACAGTTACGTTGTGCATGAGAAGTTGAATTACAACACTTAAAACAAAATCCATAATTTCTTAAGAGTATCCTTCTTTCACTTATGGGCTTTGCACGAAATGCTTTACACTGGTTCAAATTATGTTTTGAAGTTTTGTGTATAGGACAAGAAGTGCCATTTGCACTTTGCATGTTATTTTGTCCATGCAAATTTGTCTTATTGTTACTAACATGTATTCCTGTACCCGATACACGCGGGAACCTCTCTCGTTTTGAAGGATTACCTGTGACCTCGTATTGAAAACCTGGATCATTTTTGATTTTGCTTAATTCACGAATAAATTCTACAAATATAGAAAATGGAGGAAATGACATATTATTCATTTTTTTGTAATTTGCAGCATGCATTGTCCATTTTTCCTGTATGTTGTAAGGTAGTTTATTCACTATTGGTATTATTCCTGACGATGAATCGTAGTAACCCAAAAGCGACTTATATCGTGTGTCTTCCTTTACTGCTTCAATTTCAGACAAAATGTCAGCGAGGGTCGTAAAGACGTTTTGAGTCTTTGTTTGTAAGTTTCGGGAAATTTAATATCTTTTGCTTTAAGGCAGCCTCCACCATTTCCGGGCAACCATAGCGATCATCTAAACGAGACCATATTTGATCAACACCACGCAAAGGATTACTTGCATTAGCTAGCCTTATACTGAGAGCTTGTCTTGAAGAATCCGGACCCAGCCACTTTATTAACATGTCTAACTCTTCAGAAGCAGTGGTTTGTAACTCGCCCATTATTTCCTTAAACCTTGCCTTCCAAATGGAATAAGTCTCTGGTCTGTCATTGAAGCGTGATAACCTGGACAACAACATGTCCTTCTTCAAAAGAAAACGTGTAAATTCCATCCCCATTATATGTTCATTAGATTGTGTTGTCATTGTAGTATTTTGTTTACCACTGTAACCATTATGTTGAAAAACAGGTGCATGTGGATTTAGTTTCGATTGTGGTGGTGCATATACTGCCTGTCCAGGATTCTCACAATAAGCGTTTTTAGCATTAGGAGTATCTACAATATTTGGCTTTCTTGAATCTCCAAAATGTGTATCGACAAACTGACTTGTACGTATTTCTGGACTTTCTACTTTATCATTCTGAAGTATCGGTTCTTCAAAATCATTACAAATGGACTGTACTGCTTTGTATTCCGCTTCAGCAGCTGCTGCCTCTTTACGGTCGTGTAATAGTTTCAATTCTGCATCTAATTCTGCTTGTTTACGAGCAACATTCGCCGAACGTACAGCTTGTTCATGTTTAAAACTAGCCTCTGAAAATTTGCTCCTTCTCAGACAACAGGGCTTGTTCACGTTTGATTTTTATTTCATCTTCAGCAAATTGAACTCGTGCTTTGCTAGCTTGCAATTTAGCTAATTTACTTGCTAAAATTGAACTAGTATCCGACCTCTGTGACCTACCACTATGCCCAGTCCTATGTGAAATTACACTTTCCTTTTCTAAAAGTGGTTATTTTTGAGCATCAATACTGTTTAGGGCATCACTAACCACCTCTTTATGTTTAGAAATCATTTCCCTGTGATGAGTTAGTGAAGCTTGTGCATCAGCTGTTTTTGCGCGTAACAAGAATTCAATATAATCCTTCGACACAGCACAATATTTATCATAACTGACAATCAGAGCTCTCTCAGAGTCTTGCAGTGCTGAGAGATCAATCAAGGAAGTTGTGGAAATTAAGTGGAACTCTACCTGCGACCAAACATCTTCTAATTTTTGTAAATAAGTGTCTTTATTCGTAGCATATAGTTCTAATGCTTTAGCACTTAGTTGCCTTGTGGGGCGTGTAATGTTTGTATCATCAACTTGAGTAAGCTCAGAGGGTGAATCGGTAACACTCATCTTTTACGGTTAAATTACTATTCTGTGTTAAGCCAAGACTGAAAGATTGTGTCTTGCTCGTATTCCAGAGTACCTAACAAGCTGTTCATATAGGTATAAAGTTTATTGTTATTATCTTGAACACTCACTTGTATGCGGTAATTTACTACAAAATATATATAAAAAAAAAGATTTACCACAGGTACAAATACACAGTTTTCCTGAAGAAAAGAATTAAAACTTATACACATGAATATAAGTACAACTCTGAGCTACACTATCTAAATTATGAATGTTATGTAGGTGTTCGAGTAATGAGGAAACTACAAGTGCAAGTGCACGATAAGTGCTTAACTGAATACATTTTTGTATATAAGTGGAATAAATTTATAAGTTACATATGACGTAAATAGAAAGGTCTTTGTACTTTAAGTTCATGCTATCAATGGAGTGAAAACTTACACCGTAGTCCTATTAATGTCTTTCCACAAGATTGGCTGTTAGAGTTCACACGTGTAGATGACAAACGATAAACAAGAGTTCTCCAAAGGGAGATAATACAGATAAAACCATAAACCACCAACATAGTTAAGGCGAGACAACTCTCATTCAGATTGATAAAGTTACGTTAAACATGTAACAGAACAGCCCGTATCACAACTGTTTAAACAACATGATCACCACATATCACCGCTGTTTTACACTACAGGATGTTCAAAAAAGCTATACATGAAACGAATGACCTCAATTTTTTCTATATATATCAACTACGTATCATCGCTGTTTAACACTACATGTTGACAACCAAATATCACCGATGATTTACACTACACAATGTCCACCACATATCACCGCTGTTTTACACTACTTGATGACCACCACATATTACCTCTGTTTACACTACATGGTGACCACCACATATCACCGCTGTTTTACACTACATGATACCACCACATAACAGCGATGTTTTACGCTACATGAAGGTCAGCCCATATCACCGCTGTTTTACACTATATCATGATGACCACCACAGATCAGCATTGTCTTACACTACATGATTGTCATCCAATATCACTGCTGTTTTACACTACCTGATGGTCAGCCAATATCACCGCTGTTTTACACTACATGATGGTCAGCCCATATCACCGCTGTTTTAAACTGACATGATGACCACCACATTTTTCGCTGTTTACACTACATTATGACAACCACATATCACCACTGTTTTACATTA
>CM056597.1:113073-168459 GCA_029721355.1 Tegillarca granosa | reverse complement strand
TCATATATCACCACTGTTTTATACTACTTGATGGTCATCCCATATCACTACTGTTTTATACTACATGATGGTCATCCCATATTACCGCTGTTTTCACACTACATGATGACCACCCCATATCACCGCTGTTTTATACTAAATGATGACCACTAAATATGAGCGCCGTTTTACAATGCATGGTGGTCAGCCCTTATCACTGTTTTACACTACATAATGACCACCAAATATCACCGCTGTTTCACACACATGATGACCAACACATATTACCACTGTTTTACACGACATGATTGTCAGCCCGTATCACAACTGTTTTAAACAACATGATCACCACATATCACCGCTGTTTTACACTACAGGATGTTCAAAAAAGCTATACATGAAACGAATGACCTCAATTTTTCTATATATATCAACTACGTATCATTGCTGTTAACACAACATGATGACCACCAAATATCACCGCTGTTTTACACTACACAATGTCCACCATATATCACCGCTGTTTTACACTACATGATGACCACCACAAATCACCGCTGTTTTACAATACATGATGGTCAGCCAATATCACCGCTGTTTTACACTACATGATGGTCAACAGTCCATATTACCACTGTTTTATACTACATGATGGTCATCCCATATCACCGCTTTTTTACACTACCTTATGGTCAGCCAATATCATCGCTGTTTTACTCTACATGATGGTCACCACATATCACCGCTGTTTTACACTACAGGATGTTCAAAAAAGCTATACATGAAACGAATGACCTCAATTTTTCTATATATATCAACTACGTATCATCAATGTTTAACACTACATGATGACCACCAAATATCACCGATGATTTACACAACACAATGTCCACGACATATCACCGCTGTTTTACACTACATGATAACCACCACATATTACCGCAATTTTACACTACATGATGACCACCACTGTTTTACACTACATGATGACCACCACATATCACTGCTGTTTTACACTACATGATGACCACCACATAACAGCGCTGTTTTACAATACAGGGTGGTCAGCCCTTATAACTGTTTTACACTACATAATGACCAACACATGTCACCGCTGTTTCACACACATGATGACCAACACATATTACTGCTGTTTTACACTATATGATGGTCAGCCTATATCACCACTGTTTTACACGACATGATGGTCAGCCCATATCACAACTGTTTTACACAACATGATCACCACCACATATTACCGCTGTTTTACACTATATTATGGTCAGCCTATATCACAACTGTTATTTAATACATGATGGTCAGCCCATATCACCGCTGTTTTAAACTACATGATGAACACCACATATTACCGCTGTTTTACACTACAGGATGTTCAAAAAAGCTATACATGAAACGAATGACCTCTATTTTTCTATATATATCAACTACGTATCATCACTGTTTAACACTACATGATGACCACCAAATATCACCGATGATTTACACTACACAATGTCAACGACATATCGCGGCTGTTTTACACTACATGATAACCACCACATATTACCGCTATTTTCCACTACATGATGACCACCCCATATCACCACTGTTTTACACTACATGATGACCACCACATATCACCGCTGTTTTACACTACATGATGACCACCACATATCACCTATGTTTTACGCTTCATGAAGGTCAGGCCCATATTACCGCTATTTTACACTATATCATGGTGACCACCACAGATCAGCATTGTTTTACACTACATGATTGTCATCCCATATCAACGCTGTTTTACACTACCTGATGGTCAGCCAATATCACCGCTGTTTCACACTTCATGAAGGTCACCACATATCACCGCTATTTTACACTACATGATAGCCAGCCAATATCACCGCGCTGTTTAACACTTAATGATGGTCACCACATATCACCGCTGTTTTCCGCTACATGAAGGTCAGCTGTTATCACCACTGTTTTACACTACATGATGGTCATCCCATATCACTGCTTTTTTACACTACATGATGATAACCACATATCACCACAGTTTTATAATACATGATGATCATCCCATATCACCACTGTTTTATACTACATGATGGTCATCCCATCTTACCGCTTTTTTACACTACATGATGACCACCACATATCACCACTGTTTTATACAACATGGGCATCAAATATCACCGCTGGTTTACATCACATGATGTTCATCCCATATCACCGCTGTTTTATACTACATGATTGTCATCCAATATCACCGCTTTTTTACAATACATGATGACCACCACATATCACCACTGTTTTATACTACATGATGGTCATCCCATATTACCGCTGGTTTACACAACATGATAGCCAGCCCATATCACCGCTGTTTAACACTTAATGATGGTCACCACATATCACCGCTGTTTTACGCTACATGAATGTCAGCCGTTATCACCACTGTTTTACTCTACATGACGGTCACCCCATATCACTTTTGTTTTACACTACATGATGGTCACCACATATCACCGCTGTTTTACACTACATGATGATCAGCCCATATCAGCGCTGTTTTACATTACATGATAACCACAACATATCACCGCTGTTGTACACTACATGATGATCAGCCCATATCACCGCTATATCACACTACAAGGTGACCACCACATATCACCGCTGTTTTTATACTACATTATGGTCATCTCATATTACCGCTGTTTTAAACTAAATGATGAACACCACATATTACCGTTGTTTTACACTACAGGATGTTGAAAAAAGCTATACATGAAACGAATGACCTCAATTTTTCTATATATATCAACTACGTATCATCGCTGTTTAACACTACATGATGACAACCAAATATCACCGATGATTTACACAACACAATGTCCACGACATATCACCGCTGTTTTACACTACATGATGACCACCAAATATATCCTCTGTTTTACACTACATGGTGAACAGAACATATCAGCGCTGTTTTACACTACATGATGACCACCACATAACAGCGATGTTTTACGCTACATGAAGGTCAGCCCATATCACCGCTGTTTTACACTATATCATAATGACCAACACATGTCACCGCTGTTTCACACGCATGATGACCAACACATATTACTGCTGTTTTACACTACCTGATGGTCAGCCAATATCACCGCTGTTTTACACTACATGATGGTCAGCCCATATCACCGCTGTTTTACACTACATGATGACCACCACATTTTTCCGCTGTTTTACACTACATTATGACAACCACATATCACCACTGTTTTACATTACATCATGGCTACCACATACCACAGCTGCGTTACACTACATAATGACCAACACATATCATCGCTTATTTACACTACATGATGACCACCAAATATCACAGATGATTAACAGTACATGATGGTCACTACATATCACCGCTGTTTTACACTACATGATAGTCATCCCATATCACCGCTGTGTTACACTACATGATGGTCATCCCATATCAGCGCTGTTTTACATTACATGATAACCAGCACATATCAGCGCTGTTGTACACTATATGATGATCAGCCCTTTTCAGCGCTGTTTTACACTACATGATGACCAACAAACATCACCGCTGTTTTACACTACATGATGACCACCCCATATCATCGCTGTTTTACACTACATTATGGTCAGCCCATATCACCGCTGTATCACACTACATGATGACCACCACATATCACCGCTGTTTTACACTACTTGATGATCAGCTATCAGCGCTGTGTTACACTACATGATGACCACCACATATCACCGCTGTTTTACACTACATGATGACCACCACATTTTTCCGCTGTTTTACACTACATTATGACAACCACATATCATCACTGTTTTACATTACATCATGGCCACCACATACCACAGCTGCGTTACACTACATGATGACCAACACATATCATCGCTTATTTACACTACATGATGACCACCAGATATCACAGATGATTAACAGTACATGATTACCACCCCAAATCACCGCTGTTTTACAATACATATTGGTTACCACATATATCACCGCTGTTTCACACATATGATGAGCACCACATATTACCGTTGTTTTACACAACATGGTGGTCTGCCCTTATCACTGTTTAACACTACATAATGACTACCAAATATCACCGCTGTTTAAAACATATGATGACCACCACATATCACCGCTGTTTTACACTACATGATGACCACCACATATCACCACTGTTTTATACTGCATGATGGTCATCCCATATCACCGCTTTTTTTACACTACATGATGACTACCACATATCACCACTGTTTTATACTACATGATGGACATCCCATATTACCGTTGTTTTACACTACATGATGACCACCACATATCACCACTGTTTTATACTGCATGATGGTCATCCCATATCACCGCTTTTTCACATTACATGATGACTACCACATATCACAACTGTTTTATACTACATGATGGTCACCCCATATCACCGGTTTTTTTACACCACATGATGACCACCACATATCACCACTGTTTTATACGACATGATGGTCATCCCGTATCACCGCTTTTTTACTCTACATGATGACTACCACAGATCACCACTGTTTTATACTACATGATGGTCATCCCATATTACCGCTGTTTTACACTACATAATGACCACCACATATCACCGCTGTTTTACACTACATGATGGTCAGCCCATATTACCGCTGTTTTATACTACATGATAGTCTTCCCATATCACCACTGTTTATACTACATGATGGTCACCCAATATCACCGGTTTTTTACACCACATGATGACCACCACATATCACCACTGTTTTATACTACATGATGGTCATCCCATATCACCGCTTTTATACACTACATGATGACTACCACATATCACCACTGTTTTATACTACATGATGGTCATCCCATATCACCACTGTTTTATACTACATGATGGACATCCCATATTACTGCTGTTTTACACTACATGATGACCATCACATATCACCGCTGTTTTACAATACATGATGGTCACCACATATCACCGCTGTTTTATACTACCTGATGGTCACCCAATATCACCGCTGTTTTACACTACATGATGGTCAGCCCATATCAGCACTGTTTTATACTACATGATCGTCATCCAATATCACCGGTTTTTTACACCACATGATGACCACCACATATCACCACTTTTTTATACTGCATGATGGTCATCCCATATCACCGCTTTTTTACACTACATGATGACTACCACATATCACCACTGTTTTATACTACATGATGGACATCCCATATTACCGTTGTTTTACACTACATGATGACCACCACATATCACCACTGTTTTATACTGCATGATGGTCATCCCATATCACCGCTTTTTTACACTACATGATGACTACCACATATCACCACTGTTTTATACTACATGATGGACATCCCATATTACCGTTGTTTTACACTACATGATGACCACCACATATCACCACTGTTTTATACTGCATGATGGTCATCCCATATCACCGCTTTTTTACACTACATGATGACTACCACATATCACAACTGTTTTATACTACATGATGGTCACCCCATATCACCGGTTTTTTACACCACATGATGACCACCACATATCACCACTGTTTTATACGACATGATGGTCATCCCGTATCACCGCTTTTTTACTCTACATGATGACTACCACAGATCACCACTGTTTTATACTACATGATGGTCATCCCATATTACCGCTGTTTTACACTACATAATGACCACCACATATCACCGCTGTTTTACACTACATGATGGTCAGCCCATATTACCGCTGTTTTATACTATATGATGGTCACCCCATATCACCGGCTTTTTACACAACATGATGACCACCACATATCACCACTGTTTTATACGACATGATGGCCATCCCGTATCACCGCTTTTTTACACTACATGATGACCACTACATATCACCACTTTTTTACACTACATGATGACCACCACATATCACTGCTGTTTTACACTACATGATGACCACCACATAACAGCGCTGTTTCACACACATGATGACCAACACATATTACTGCTGTTTTACACTATATGATGGTCAGCCTATATCACCACTGTTTTACACGACATGATGGTCAGCCCATATCACAACTGTTTTACACAACATGATCACCACCACATATTACCGCTGTTTTACACTATATTATGGTCAGCCTATATCACCACTGTTATTCAATACATGATGGTCAGCCCATATCACCGCTGTTTTAAACTACATGATAAACACAACATATTACCGCTGTTTTACACTACAGCATGTTCAAAAAAGCTATACATGAAACGAATGACCTCTATTTTTCTATATATATCAACTACGCATCATCACTGTTTAACACTACATGATGACCACCAAATATCACCGATGATTTACACTACACAATGTCAACGACATATCGCCGCTGTTTTACACTACATGATAACCACCACATATTACCGCTATTTTACACTACATGATAACCACCACATATTACCGCTATTTTACACTACATGATGACCACCCCATATCACCGCTGTTTTACACTACATGATGACCACCACATATCACCGCTGTTTTACACTACATGATGACCACCACATATCACCGATGTTTTACGCTTCATGAAAGTCAGCCCATATCACCGCTATTTTACACTATATCATGGTGACCACCACAGATCAGCCTTCTTTTACACTACATGATTGTAATCCCATATCACCGCTGTTTTACACTACCTGATGGTCAGCCAATATCACCGCTGTTTTACACTACATGAAGGTCACCACATATCACCGCTATTTTACACTACATGATAGCCAGCCAATATCACCGCGCTGTTTAACACTTAATGATGGTCACCACATATCACCGCTGTTTTCCGCTACATGAAGGTCAGCTGTTATCACCACTGTTTTACACTACATGATGGTCATCCCATATCACTGCTTTTTTACAGTACATGATGACCACCACATATCACCACTGTTTTATACTACATGATGGTCATCCCATATCACCACTGTTTTATACTACATGATGGTCATCCCATATTACCGCTGGTTTACACAACATGATAGCCAGCCCATATCACCGCAGTTTAACACTTAATGATGGTCACCACATATCACCGCCGTTTTACGCTACATGAAGGTCAGCCGTTAGATTTTTAATCACCACTGTTTTACACTACATGATGACTACCCCCTATTACCACAGTTTTACACTTCATGATGGTCACCCAATATCACTGTTGTTTTACATTACATGATGGTCAGCACATATCACCGCTGTTGTACACTATATGATGGTCACCACATATCACCGCTGTTCACACTACATGATGGTCACCCCATATCACCGCTGTTTTATACTACATGAAGATCAGCCCATATCAGCGCTGTTTTACATTACATGATAACCACAACATCTCACCGCTGTTGTACACTACATGATGAACAGCCAATATCACCACTGTTTTACACTACACTATGGTCAGCCCATATCACCGCTGCTTTACACTACATGATGACCACCACATTTTTCCGCTGTTTTACACTACATTATGACAACCACATATCATCACTGTTTTACACTACATTATGGTCAGTCCATATCAGCGCTGTATCACACTACATGATTACCACCCCATATCACCGCTCTTACACTACATATTGGTCACCACATATCACCGCTGTTTCACACACATGATGAGCACCACATATTACCGTTGTTTTACACTACATGGTGGTCAGCCCTTATCACTGTTTTAAACTACATAATGACCACCAAATATCACCGCTGTTTCACACACATGATGACTAACACATATCACCGCTGTTTTACACTACATGATGACCAATACAGTTGTCCGCTGTTTTACACTACATGATGACCACCACATATCACCACTGTTTTACACTACATGATGACCACCACATTTTTCCGCTGTTTTAAACTACATTATGACAACCACATAACACCTCTGTTTTACATTACATCATGGCCACCACATACCACAGCTGCGTTACACTACATGATGACCAACACATATCATCGCTTATTTACACTACATGATGACCACCAAATATCACAGATGATTAACAGTACATGATTACCACCCCATATCACCGCTGTTTTATAATACATATTGGTCACCACATATATCACCGCTGTTTCACACATATGATGAGCCCCACATATTACCGTTGTTTTACACAACATGGTGGTCATCCCTTATCACTGTTTTACACTACATAATGACCACCAAATATCACCGCTGTTTAAAACATATGATGACCAACACATATTACCGCTGTTTTACACTAGATGATGGTCAGTCCATATCACCACTGTTTTATACTACATGATAGTCTTCCCATATCACCACTGTTTATACTACATGATGGTCATCCCATATCACCGCTTTTTTACACTACATGATAACTACCACATATCACCACTGTTTTATACTACATGATGGTCATCCCATATCACCACTGTTTTATACTACATGATGGACATCCCATATTACTGCTGTTTTACACTACATGATGACCATCACATATCACCGCTGTTTTACAATACATGATGGTCACCACATATCACCGCTGTTTTATACTACCTGATGGTCACCCAATATCACCGCTGTTTTACACTACATGATGGTCAGCCCATATCAGCACTGTTTTATACTACATGATCGTCATCCAATATCACCGGTTTTTTACACCACATGATGACCACCACATATCACCACTGTTTTATACTGCATGATGGTCATCCCATATCACCGCTTTTTTACACTACATGATGACTACCACATATCACCACTGTTTTATACTACATGATGGACATCCCATATTACCGTTGTTTTACACTACATGATGACCACCACATATCACCACTGTTTTATACTGCATGATGGTCATCCCATATCACCGCTTTTTTACACTACATGATGACTACCACATATCACCACTGTTTTATACTACATGATGGACATCCCATATTACCGTTGTTTACACTACATGATGACCACCACATATCACCACTGTTTTATACTGCATGATGGTCATCCCATATCACCGCTTTTTTTACACTACATGATGACTACCACATATCACAACTGTTTTATACTACATGATGGTCACCCCATATCACCGGTTTTTTACACCACATGATGACCACCACATATCACCACTGTTTTATACGACATGATGGTCATCCCGTATCACCGCTTTTTTACTCTACATGATGACTACCACAGATCACCACTGTTTTATACTACATGATGGTCACCCCATATTACCGCTGTTTTACACTACATAATGACCACCACATATCACCGCTGTTTTACACTACATGATGGTCAGCCCATATTACCGCTGTTTTATACTATATGATGGTCACCCCATATCACCGGCTTTTTACACCACATGATGACCACCACATATCACCACTGTTTTATACGACATGATGGCCATCCCGTATCACCGCTTTTTTACACTACATGATGACCACTACATATCACCACTTTTTTACACTACATGATGACCACCACATATCACTGCTGTTTTACACTACATGATGACCACCACATAACAGCGCTGTTTCACACACATGATGACCAACACATATTACTGCTGTTTTACACTATATGATGGTCAGCCTATATCACCACTGTTTTACACGACATGATGGTCAGCCCATATCACAACTGTTTTACACAACATGATCACCACCACATATTACCGCTGTTTTACACTATATTATGGTCAGCCTATATCACCACTGTTATTCAATACATGATGGTCAGCCCATATCACCGCTGTTTTAAACTACATGATAAACACAACATATTACCGCTGTTTTACACTACAGCATGTTCAAAAAAGCTATACATGAAACGAATGACCTCTATTTTTCTATATATATCAACTACGCATCATCACTGTTTAACACTACATGATGTCCACCAAATATCACCGATGATTTACACTACACAATGTCAACGACATATCGCCGCTGTTTTACACTACATGATAACCACCACATATTACCGCTATTTTACACTACATGATAACCACCACATATTACCGCTATTTTACACTACATGATGACCACCCCATATCACCGCTGTTTTACACTACATGATGACCACCACATATCACCGCTGTTTTACACTACATGATGACCACCACATATCACGATGTTTTACGCTTCATGAAGGTCAGCCCATATCACCGCTATTTTACACTATATCATGATGACCACCACAGATCAGCCTTGTTTTACACTACCTGATGGTCAGCCAATATCACCGCTGTTTTACACTACCTGATGGTCAGCCAATATCACCGCTGTTTACACTACATGAAGGTCACCACATATCACCGCTATTTTACACTACATGATAGCCAGCCAATATCACCGCGCTGTTTAACACTTAATGATGGTCACCACATATCACCGCTGTTTTCCGCTACATGAAGGTCAGCTGTTATCACCACTGTTTTACACTACATGATGGTCATCCCATATCACTGCTTTTTTACACTACATGATGACAACCACATATCACCACAGTTTTATACTACGTGATGGTCATCCCATATCACCACTGTTTTATACTACATGATGGTCATCCCATATTACCGCTTTTTTACACTACATGATGACCAACACATATCAGCACTGTTTTATACAACATGGGCATCAATATCACCGCTGTTTTACATTACATGATGGTCATCCCATATCACCGCTGTTTTATATTACATGATTGTCATCCAATATCACCGCTTTTTTACAGTACATGATGACCACCACATATCACCACTGTTTTATACTACATGATGGTCATCCCATATCACCACTGTTTTATACTACATGATGGTCATCCCATATTACCGCTGGTTTACACAACATGATAGCCAGCCCATATCACCGCTGTTTAACACTTAATGATGGTCACCACATATCACCGCCGTTTTACGCTACATGAAGGTCAGCCGTAAGATTTTTAATCACCACTGTTTTACACTACATGATGACTACCCCCTATTACCACAGTTTTACACTACATGATGGTCACCCAATATCACTGTTGTTTTACATTACATGATGGTCAGCACATATCACCGCTGTTGTACACTATATGATGGTCACCACATATCACCGCTGTTCACACTACATGATGGTCACCCCATATCACCGCTGTTTTATACTACATGAAGCATCAGCCCATATCAGCGCTGTTTTACATTACATGATAACCACAACATCTCACCGCTGTTGTACACTACATGATGAACAGCTAATATCACCACTGTTTTACACTACACTATGGTCAGCCCATATCACCGCTGTTTTACACTACATGATGACCACCACATTTTTCCGCTGTTTTACACTACATTATGACAACCACATATCATCACTGTTTTACACTACATTATGGTCAGTCCATATCAGCGCTGTATCACACTACATGATTACCACCCCATATCACCGCTCTTACACTACATATTGGTCACCACATATCACCGCTGTTTCACACACATGATGAGCACCACATATTACCGTTGTTTTACACTACATGGTGGTCAGCCCTTATCACTGTTTTAAACTACATAATGACCACCAAATATCACCGCTGTTTCACACACATGATGACTAACACATATCACCGCTGTTTTACACTACATGATGACCAATACAGTTGTCCGCTGTTTTAACACTACATGATGACCACCACATATCACCACTGTTTTACATTACATGATGACCACCACATTTTTCCGCTGTTTTACACTACATTATGACAACCACATAACACCACTGTTTTACATTACATCATGGCCACCACATACCACAGCTGCGTTACACTACATGATGACCAACACATATCATCGCATATTTACACTACATGATGACCACCAAATATCACAGATGATTAACAGTACATGATTACCACCCCATATCACCGCTGTTTTATAATACATATTGGTCACCACATATATCACCGCTGTTTCACACATATGATGAGCACCACATATTACCGTTGTTTTACACAACATGGTGGTCATCCCTTATCACTGTTTTACACTACATAATGACCACCAAATATCACCGCTGTTTAAAACATATGATGACCAACACATATTACCGCTGTTTTACACTAGATGATGGTCAGTCGATATCACCACTGTTTTATACTACATAATGGTCTTCCCATATCACCACTGTTTATACTACATGATGGTCACCCAATATCACCGGTTTTTTACACCAAATGATGACCACCACATATCACCACTGTTTTATACTACATGATGGTCATCCCATATCACCGCTTTTTTACACTACGTGATGACTACCACATATCATCACTGTTTTATACTACATGATGGTCATCCCATATTACCGCTGTTTTACACTACATGATGACCACCACATATCATCGCAGTTTTACAATACATGATGGTCACCACATATCACCGCTGTTTTATACTACATGATGGTCATCCCATATCACCGGTTTTTTACACTACATGATAACCACCATATATCACCACTGTTTTATACTACATGATGGTCATCCCATATCAGCACTGTTTTATACTACATAATGGACATCCCATATTACTGCTGTTTTACACTACATGATGACCACCACATATCACCGCTGTTTTACAATACATGGTGGTCACCACATATCACCGCTGTTTTATACTACCTGATGGTCACCCAATATCACCGCTGTTTTACACTACATGATGGTCAGCCCATATCAGCACTGTTTTATACTACATGATCGTTATCCAATATCACCGGTTTTTTACACCACATGATGACCACCACATATCACCACTGTTTTATACTGCATGATGGTCATCCCATATCACCGCTTTTTTACACTACATGATGAATACCACATATCACCACTGTTTTATACTGCATGATGGTCATCCCATATCACCGCTTTTTTACACTACATGATGACTACCACATATCACCACTGTTTTATACTACATGATAGCCACCCCATATCACCGGTTTTTTACACCACATGATGACCACCACATATCACCACTGTTTTATACGACATGATGGTCATCCCGTATCACCGCTTTTTTACGCTACATTATGACAACCACAGATCACCACTGTTTTATACTACATGATGGTCATCCCATATCACCGCTGTTTTACACTACATGAAGGTCACCACATATCACCGCTATTTTACACTACATGATAGCCAGCCAATATCACCGCGCTGTTTAACACTTAATGATGGTCACCACATATCACCGCTGTTTTCCGCTACATGAAGGTCAGCTGTTATCACCACTGTTTTACACTACATGATGGTCATCCCATATCACTGCTTTTTTACTCTACATTATGACAACCACAGATCACCACTGTTTTATACGACATGATGGTCATCCCGTATCAACGCTTTTTTACACTACATAATGACCATTACATATCACCACTTTTTTACACTACATGATGACCACCACATAACAGCGCTGTTTCACACACATGATGACCAACACATATTACTGCTGTTTTACACTATATGATGGTCAGCCTATATCACCACTGTTTTACACGACATGATGGTCAGCCCATATCACAACTGTTTTACACAACATGATCACCACCACATATTACCGTTGTTTTACACTATATTATGGTCAGCCTATATCACCACTGTTATTCAATACATGATGGTCAGCCCATATCACCGCTGTTTTAAACTACATGATAAACACAACATATTACCGCTGTTTTACACTACAGCATGTTCAAAAAAGCTATACATGAAACGAATGACCTCTATTTTTCTATATATATCAACTACGCATCATCACTGTTTAACACTACATGATGACCACCAAATATCACCGATGATTTACCCTACACAATGTCAACGACATATCGCCGCTGTTTTACACTACATGATAACCACCACATATTACCGCTATTTTACACTACATGATAACCACCACATATTACCGCTATTTTACACTACATGATGACCACCCCATATCACCGCTGTTTTACACTACATGATGACCACCACATATCACCGCTGTTTTACTCTACATGATGACCACCACATATCACCGATGTTTTACGCTTCATGAAGGTCAGCCCATATCACCGCTATTTTACACTATATCATGGTGACCACCACAGATCAGCCTTGTTTTACACTACATGATTGTAATCCCATATCACCGCTGTTTTACACAACCTGATGGTCAGCCAATATCACCGCTGTTTTACACTACATGAAGGTCACCACATATCACCGCTATTTTACACTACATGATAGCCAGCCAATATCACCGCGCTGTTTAACACTTAATGATGGTCACCACATATCACCGCTGTTTTCCGCTACATGAAGGTCAGCTGTTATCACCACTGTTTTACACTACATGATGGTCATCCCATATCCCCACTGTTTTATACTACATGATGGACATCCCATATTACTGCTGTTTTACACTACATCATGACCATCACATATCACCGCTGTTTTACAATACATGATGGTCACCACATATCACCGCTGTTTTATACTACCTGATGGTCACCCAATATCACCGCTCTTTTACACTACATGATGGTCAGCCCATATCAGCACTGTTTTATACTACATGATCAGCATCCAATATCACCGGTTTTTTACACCACATGATGACCACCACATATCACCACTGTTTTATACTGCATGATGGTCATCCCATATCACCGCTTTTTTACACTACATGATGACCACCACATATCACCACTGTTTTATACTGCATGATGGTCATCCCATATCACCGCTTTTTTACACTACATGATGACTACCACATATCACCACTGTTTTATACTACTTGATGGACATCCCATATTACCGTTGTTTTACACTACATGATGACCACCACATATCACCACTGTTTTATACTGCATGATGGTCATCCCATATCACCGCTTTTTTACACTACATGATGACTACCACATATCACAACTGTTTTATACTACATGATGGTCACCCCATATCACCGGTTTTTTACACCACATGATGACCACCCCATATCACCACTGTTTTATACGACATGATGGTCATCCCGTATCACCGCTTTTTTACTCTACATGATGACTACCACAGATCACCACTGTTTTATACTACATGATGGTCATCCCATATCACCGCTGTTTTACACTACCTGATGGTCAGCCAATATCACCGCTGTTTTACACTACATGAAGGTCACCACATATCACCGCTATTTTACACTACATGATAGCCAGCCAATATCACCGCGCTGTTTAACACTTAATGATGGTCACCACATATCACCGCTGTTTTCCGCTACATGAAGGTCAGCTGTTATCACCACTGTTTTACACTACATGATGGTCATCCCATATCACTGCTTTTTTACACTACATGATGACAACCACATATCACCACAGTTTTATACTACGTGATGGTCATCCCATATCACCACTGTTTTATACTACATGATGGTCATCCCATATTACCGCTTTTTTACACTACATGATGACCAACACATATCAGCACTGTTTTATACAACATGGGCATCAATATCACCGCTGTTTTACATTACATGATGGTCATCCCATATCACCGCTGTTTTATATTACATGATTGTCATCCAATATCACCGCTTTTTTACAGTACATGATGACCACCACATATCACCACTGTTTTATACTACATGATGGTCATCCCATATCACCACTGTTTTATACTACATGATGGTCATCCCATATTACCGCTGGTTTACACAACATGATAGCCAGCCCATATCACCGCTGTTTAACACTTAATGATGGTCACCACATATCACCGCCGTTTTACGCTACATGAAGGTCAGCCGTAAGATTTTTAATCACCACTGTTTTACACTACATGATGACTACCCCCTATTACCACAGTTTTACACTACATGATGGTCACCCAATATCACTGTTGTTTTACATTACATGATAGTCAGCACATATCACCGCTGTTGTACACTATATGATGGTCACCACATATCACCGCTGTTCACACTACATGATGGTCACCCCATATCACCGCTGTTTTATACTACATGAACATCAGCCCATATCAGCGCTGTTTTACATTACATGATAACCACAACATCTCACCGCTGTTGTACACTACATGATGAACAGCCAATATCACCACTGTTTTACACTACACTATGGTCAGCCCATATCACCTCTGTTTTACACTACATGATGACCACCACATTTTTCCGCTGTTTTACACTACATTATGACAACCACATATCATCACTGTTTTACACTACATTATGGTCAGTCCATATCAGCGCTGTATCACACTACATGATTACCACCCCATATCACCGCTCTTACACTACATATTGGTCACCACATATCACCGCTGTTTCACACACATGATGAGCACCACATATTACCGTTGTTTTACACTACATGGTGGTCAGCCCTTATCACTGTTTTAAACTACATAATGACCACCAAATATCACCGCTGTTTCACACACATGATGACTAACACATATCACCGCTGTTTTACACTACATGATGACCAATACAGTTGTCCGCTGTTTTACACTACATGATGACCACCACATATCACCACTGTTTTACACTACATGATGACCACCACATTTTTCCGCTGTTTTACACTACATTATGACAACCACATAACACCACTGTTTTACATTACATCATGGCCACCACATACCACAGCTGCGTTACACTACATGATGACCAACACATATCATCGCATATTTACACTACATGATGACCACCAAATATCACAGATGATTAACAGTACATGATTACCACCCCATATCACCGCTGTTTTATAATACATATTGGTCACCACATATATCACCGCTGTTTCACACATATGATGAGCACCACATATTACCGTTGTTTTACACAACATGGTGGTCATCCCTTATCACTGTTTTACACTACATAATGACCACCAAATATCACCGCTGTTTAAAACATATGATGACCAACACATATTACCGCTGTTTTACACTAGATGATGGTCAGTCCATATCACCACTGTTTTATACTACATAATGGTCTTCCCATATCACCACTGTTTATACTACATGATGGTCAGCCAATATCACCGCTGTTTTACACTACATGAAGGTCACCACATATCACCGCTATTTTACACTACATGATAGCCAGCCAATATCACTGCGCTGTTTAACACTTAATGATGGTCACCACATATCACCGCTGTTTTCCGCTACATGAAGGTCAGCTATTATCACCACTGTTTTACACTACATGATGGTCATCCCATATCACTGCTTTTTTACACTACATGATGACAACCACATATCACCACAGTTTTATACTACGTGATGGTCATCCCATATCACCACTGTTTTATACTACATGATGGTCATCCCATATTACCGCTTTTTTACACTACATGATGACCAACACATATCAGCACTGTTTTATACAACATGGGCATCAATATCACCGCTGTTTTACATTACATGATGGTCATCCCATATCACCGCTGTTTTATATTACATGATTGTCATCCAATATCACCGCTTTTTTACAGTACATGATGACCACCACATATCACCACTGTTTTATACTACATGATGGTCATCCCATATCACCACTGTTTTATACTACATGATGGTCATCCCATATTACCGCTGGTTTACACAACATGATAGCCAGCCCATATCACCGCTGTTTAACACTTAATGATGGTCACCACATATCACCGCCGTTTTACGCTACATGAAGGTCAGCCGTAAGATTTTTAATCACCACTGTTTTACACTACATGATGACTACCCCCTATTACCACAGTTTTACACTACATGATGGTCACCCAATATCACTGTTGTTTTACATTACATGATGGTCAGCACATATCACCGCTGTTGTACACTATATGATGGTCACCACATATCACCGCTGTTCACACTACATGATGGTCACCCCATATCACCGCTGTTTTATACTACATGAACATCAGCCCATATCAGCGCTGTTTTACATTACATGATAACCACAACATCTCACCGCTGTTGTACACTACATGATGAACAGCCAATATCACCACTGTTTTACACTACACTATGGTCAGCCCATATCACCGCTGTTTTACACTACATGATGACCACCACATTTTTCCGCTGTTTTACACTACATTATGACAACCACATATCATCACTGTTTTACACTACATTATGGTCAGTCCATATCAGCGCTGTATCACACTACATGATTACCACCCCATATCACCGCTCTTACACTACATATTGGTCACCACATATCACCGCTGTTTCACACACATGATGAGCACCACATATTACTGTTGTTTTACACTACATGGTGGTCAGCCCTTATCACTGTTTTAAACTACATAATGACCACCAAATATCACCGCTGTTTCACACACATGATGACTAACACATATCACCGCTGTTTTACACTACATGATGACCAATACTGTTGTCCGCTGTTTTACACTACATGATGACCACCACATATCACCACTGTTTTACACTACATGATGACCACCACATTTTTCCGCTGTTTTACACTACATTATGACAACCACATAACACCACTGTTTTACATTACATCATGGCCACCACATACCACAGCTGCGTTACACTACATGATGACCAACACATATCATCGCATATTTACACTACATGATGACCACCAAATATCACAGATGATTAACAGTACATGATTACCACCCCATATCACCGCTGTTTTATAATACATATTGGTCACCACATATATCACCGCTGTTTCACACATATGATGAGCACCACATATTACCGTTGTTTTACACAACATGGTGGTCATCCCTTATCACTGTTTTACACTACATAATGACCACCAAATATCACCGCTGTTTAAAACATATGATGACCAACACATATTACCGCTGTTTTACACTAGATGATGGTCAGTCCATATCACCACTGTTTTATACTACATAATGGTCTTCCCATATCACCACTGTTTATACTACATGATGGTCACCCAATATCACCGGTTTTTTACACCAAATGATGACCACCACATATCACCACGGTTTTATACTACATGATGGTCATCCCATATCACCGCATTTTTACACTACGTGATGACTACCACATATCATCACTGTTTTATACTACATGATGGTCATCCCATATTACCGCTGTTTTACACTACATGATGACCACCACATATCATCGCAGTTTTACAATACATGATGGTCACCACATATCACCGCTGTTTTATACTACATGATGGTCATCCCATATCTACGCTTTTTTACACTACATGATAACCACCATATATCACCACTGTTTTATACTACATGATGGTCATCCCATATCACCACTGTTTTATACTACATAATGGACATCCCATATTACTGCTGTTTTACACTACATGATGACCACCACATATCACCGCTGTTTTACAATACATGATGGTCACCACATATCACCGCTGTTTTATACTACCTGATGGTCACCCAATATCACCGCTGTTTTACACTACATGATGGTCAGCCCATATCAGCACTGTTTTATACTACATGATCGTTATCCAATATCACCGGTTTTTTACACCACATGATGACCACCACATATCACCACTGTTTTATACTGCATGATGGTCATCCCATATCACCGCTTTTTTACACTACATGATGAATACCACATATCACCACTGTTTTATACTGCATGATGGTCATCCCATATCACCGCTTTTTTACACTACATGATGACTACCACATATCACCACTGTTTTATACTACATGATGGCCACCCCATATCACCGGTTTTTTACACCACATGATGACCACCACATATCACCACTGTTTTATACGACATGATGGTCATCCCGTATCACCGCTTTTTTACTCTACATTATGACAACCACAGATCACCACTGTTTTATACTACATGATGGTCATCCCATATCACCGCTGTTTTACACTACATGAAGGTCACCACATATCACCGCTATTTTACACTACATGATAGCCAGCCAATATCACCGCGCTGTTTAACACTTAATGATGGTCAACACATATCACCGCTGTTTTCCGCTACATGAAGGTCAGCTGTTATCACCACTGTTTTACACTACATGATGGTCATCCCATATCACTGCTTTTTTACACTACATGATGACAACCACATATCACCACAGTTTTATACTACGTGATGGTCATCCCATATCACCACTGTTTTATACTACATGATGGTCATCCCATATTACCGCTTTTTTACACTACATGATGACCAACACATATCAGCACTGTTTTATACAACATGGGCATCAATATCACCGCTGTTTTACATTACATGATGGTCATCCCATATCACCGCTGTTTTATATTACATGATTGTCATCCAATATCACCGCTTTTTTACAGTACATGATGACCACCACATATCACCACTGTTTTATACTACATGATGGTCATCCCATATCACCACTGTTTTATACTACATGATGGTCATCCCATATTACCGCTGGTTTACACAACATGATAGCCAGCCCATATCACCGCTGTTTAACACTTAATGATGGTCACCACATATCACCGCCGTTTTACGCTACATGAAGGTCAGCCGTTAGATTTTTAATCACCACTGTTTTACACTACATGATGACTACCCCCTATTACCACAGTTTTACACTACATGATGGTCACCCAATATCACTGTTGTTTTACATTACATGATGGTCAGCACATATCACCGCTGTTGTACACTATATGATGGTCACCACATATCACCGCTGTTCACACTACATGATGGTCACCCCATATCACCGCTGTTTTATACTACATGAACATCAGCCCATATCAGCGCTGTTTTACATTACATGATAACCACAACATCTCACCGCTGTTGTACACTACATGATGAACAGCCAATATCACCACTGTTTTACACTACACTATGGTCAGCCCATATCACCGCTGTTTTACACTACATGATGACCACCACATTTTTCCGCTGTTTTACACTACATTATGACAACCACATATCATCACTGTTTTACACTACATTATGGTCAGTCCATATCAGCGCTGTATCACACTACATGATTACCACCCCATATCACCGCTCTTACACTACATATTGGTCACCACATATCACCGCTGTTTCACACACATGATGAGCACCACATATTACCGTTGTTTTACACTATATGGTGGTCAGCCCTAATCACTGTTTTAAACTACATAATGACCACCAAATATCACGGCTGTTTCACACACATGATGACTAACACATATCACCGCTGTTTTACACTACATGATGACCAATACAGTTGTCCGCTGTTTTACACTACATGATGACCACCACATATCACCACTGTTTTACACTACATGATGACCACCACATTTTTCCGCTGTTTTACACTACATTATGACAACCACATAACACCACTGTTTTACATTACATCATGGCCACCACATACCACAGCTGCGTTACACTACATGATGACCAACACATATCATCGCATATTTACACTACATGATGACCACCAAATATCACAGATGATTAACAGTACATGATTACCACCCCATATCACCGCTGTTTTATAATACATATTGGTCACCACATATATCACCGCTGTTTCACACATATGATGAGCACCACATATTACCGTTGTTTTACACAACATGGTGGTCATCCCTTATCACTGTTTTACACTACATAATGACCACCAAATATCACCGCTGTTTAAAACATATGATGACCAACACATATTACCGCTGTTTTACACTAGATGATGGTCAGTCCATATCACCACTGTTTTATACTACATAATGGTCTTCCTATATCACCACTGTTTATACTACATGATGGTCACCCAATATCACCGGTTTTTTACACCAAATGATGACCACCACATATCACCACTGTTTTATACTACATGATGGTCATCCCATATCACCGCTTTTTTACACTACGTGATGACTACCACATATCACAACTGTTTTATACTACATGATGGTCACCCCATATCACCGGTTTTTTACACCACATGATGACCACCACATATCACCACTGTTTTATACGACATGATGGTCATCCCGTATCACCGCTTTTTTACTCTACATGATGACTACCACAGATCACCACTGTTTTATACTACATGATGGTCATCCCATATCACCGCTGTTTTACACTACATGATGGTCATCCCATATTACCGCTTTTTTACACTACATGATGAACTACACATATCAGCACTGTTTTATACAACATGGGCATCAATATCACCGCTGTTTTACATTACATGATGGTCATCCCATATCACCGCTGTTTTATATTACATGATTGTCATCCAATATCACCGCTTTTTTACAGTACATGATGACCACCACATATCACCACTGTTTTATACTACATGATGGTCATCCCATATCACCACTGTTTTATACTACATGATGGTCATCCCATATTACCGCTGGTTTACACAACATGATAGCCAGCCCATATCACCGCTGTTTAACACTTAATGATGGTCACAACATATCACCGCCGTTTTACGCTACATGAAGGTCAGCCGTAAGATTTTTAATCACCACTGTTTTACACTACATGATGACTACCCCCTATTACCACAGTTTTACACTACATGATGGTCACCCAATATCACTGTTGTTTTACATTACATGATGGTCAGCACATATCACCGCTGTTGTACACTATATGATGGTCACCACATATCACCGCTGTTCACACTACATGATGGTCACCCCATATCACCGCTGTTTTATACTACATGAAGATCAGCCATATCAGCGCTGTTTTACATTACATGATAACCACAACATCTCACCGCTGTTGTACACTACATGATGAACAGCCAATATCACCACTGTTTTACACTACACTATGGTCAGCCCATATCACCGCTGTTTTACACTACATGATGACCACCACATTTTTCCGCTGTTTTACACTACATTATGACAACCACATATCATCACTGTTTTACACTACATTATGGTCAGTCCATATCAGCGCTGTATCACACTACATGATTACCACCCCATATCACCGCTCTTACACTACATATTGGTCACCACATATCACCGCTGTTTCACACACATGATGAGCACCACATATTACCGTTGTTTTACACTACATGGTGGTCAGCCCTTATCACTGTTTTAAACTACATAATGACCACCAAATATCACCGCTGTTTCACACACATGATGACTAACACATATCACCGCTGTTTTACACTACATGATGACCAATACAGTTGTCCGCTGTTTTACACTACATGATGACCACCACATATCACCACTGTTTTACACTACATGATGACCACCACATTTTTCCGCTGTTTTACACTACATTATGACAACCACATAACACCACTGTTTTACATTACATCATGGCCACCACATTCCACAGCTGCGTTACACTACATGATGACCAACACATATCATCGCATATTTACACTACATGATGACCACCAAATATCACAGATGATTAACAGTACATGATTACCACCCCATATCACCGCTGTTTTATAATACATATTGGTCACCACATATATCACCGCTGTTTCACACATATGATGAGCACCACATATTACCGTTGTTTTACACAACATGGTGGTCATCCCTTATCACTGTTTTACACTACATAATGACCACCAAATATCACCGCTGTTTAAAACATATGATGACCAACACATATTACCGCTGTTTTACACTAGATGATGGTCAGTCCATATCACCACTGTTTTATACTACATAATGGTCTTCCCATATCACCACTGTTTATACTACATGATGGTCAGCCAATATCACCGCTGTTTTACACTACATGAAGGTCACCACATATCACCGCTATTTTACACTACATGATAGCCAGCCAATATCACTGCGCTGTTTAACACTTAATGATGGTCACCACATATCACCGCTGTTTTCCGCTACATGAAGGTCAGCTGTTATCACCACTGTTTTACACTACATGATGGTCATCCCATATCACTGCTTTTTTACACTACATGATGACAACCACATATCACCACAGTTTTATACTACGTGATGGTCATCCCATATCACCACTGTTTTATACTACATGATGGTCATCCCATATTACCGCTTTTTTACACTACATGATGACCAACACATATCAGCACTGTTTTATACAACATGGGCATCAATATCACCGCTGTTTTACATTACATGATGGTCATCCCATATCACCGCTGTTTTATATTACATGATTGTCATCCAATATCACCGCTTTTTTACAGTACATGATGACCACCACATATCACCACTGTTTTATACTACATGATGGTCATCCCATATCACCACTGTTTTATACTACATGATGGTCATCCCATATTACCGCTGGTTTACACAACATGATAGCCAGCCCATATCACCGCTGTTTAACACTTAATGATGGTCACCACATATCACCGCCGTTTTACGCTACATGAAGGTCAGCCGTAAGATTTTTAATCACCACTGTTTTACACTACATGATGACTACCCCCTATTACCACAGTTTTACACTACATGATGGTCACCCAATATCACTGTTGTTTTACATTACATGATGGTCAGCACATATCACCGCTGTTGTACACTATATGATGGTCACCACATATCACCGCTGTTCACACTACATGATGGTCACCCCATATCACCGCTGTTTTATACTACATGAACATCAGCCCATATCAGCGCTGTTTTACATTACATGATAACCACAACATCTCACCGCTGTTGTACACTACATGATGAACAGCCAATATCACCACTGTTTTACACTACACTATGGTCAGCCCATATCACCGCTGTTTTACACTACATGATGACCACCACATTTTTCCGCTGTTTTACACTACATTATGACAACCACATATCATCACTGTTTTACACTACATTATGGTCAGTCCATATCAGCGCTGTATCACACTACATGATTACCACCCCATATCACCGCTCTTACACTACATATTGGTCACCACATATCACCGCTGTTTCACACACATGATGAGCACCACATATTACTGTTGTTTTACACTACATGGTGGTCAGCCCTTATCACTGTTTTAAACTACATAATGACCACCAAATATCACCGCTGTTTCACACACATGATGACTAACACATATCACCGCTGTTTTACACTACATGATGACCAATACAGTTGTCCGCTGTTTTACACTACATGATGACCACCACATATCACCACTGTTTTACACTACATGATGACCACCA
Source organism: Tegillarca granosa (assembly GCA_029721355.1). NCBI lineage: Eukaryota > Metazoa > Mollusca > Bivalvia > Arcoida > Arcidae > Tegillarca > Tegillarca granosa. The sequence goes on along the minus strand of CM056597.1, from coordinate 143,101 downwards.
CATTTTTCCGCTGTTTTACACTACATTATGACAACCACATAACACCACTGTTTTACATTACATCATGGCCACCACATACCACAGCTGCGTTACACTACATGATGACCAACACATATCATCGCATATTTACACTACATGATGACCACCAAATATCACAGATGATTAACAGTACATGATTACCACCCCATATCACCGCTGTTTTATAATACATATTGGTCACCACATATATCACCGCTGTTTCACACATATGATGAGCACCACATATTACCGTTGTTTTACACAACATGGTGGTCATCCCTTATCACTGTTTTACACTACATAATGACCACCAAATATCACCGCTGTTTAAAACATATGATGACCAACACATATTACCGCTGTTTTACACTAGATGATGGTCAGTCCATATCACCACTGTTTTATACTACATAATGGTCTTCCCATATCACCACTGTTTATACTACATGATGGTCACCCAATATCACCGGTTTTTTACACCAAATGATGACCACCACATATCACCACGGTTTTATACTACATGATGGTCATCCCATATCACCGCATTTTTACACTACGTGATGACTACCACATATCATCACTGTTTTATACTACATGATGGTCATCCCATATTACCGCTGTTTTACACTACATGATGACCACCACATATCATCGCAGTTTTACAATACATGATGGTCACCACATATCACCGCTGTTTTATACTACATGATGGTCATCCCATATCTACGCTTTTTTACACTACATGATAACCACCATATATCACCACTGTTTTATACTACATGATGGTCATCCCATATCACCACTGTTTTATACTACATAATGGACATCCCATATTACTGCTGTTTTACACTACATGATGACCACCACATATCACCGCTGTTTTACAATACATGATGGTCACCACATATCACCGCTGTTTTATACTACCTGATGGTCACCCAATATCACAGCTGTTTTACACTACATGATGGTCAGCCCATATCAGCACTGTTTTATACTACATGATCGTTATCCAATATCACCGGTTTTTTACACCACATGATGACCACCACATATCACCACTGTTTTATACTGCATGATGGTCATCCCATATCACCGCTTTTTTACACTACATGATGAATACCACATATCACCACTGTTTTATACTGCATGATGGTCATCCCATATCACCGCTTTTTTACACTACATGATGACTACCACATATCACCACTGTTTTATACTACATGATGGCCACCCCATATCACCGGTTTTTTACACCACATGATGACCACCACATATCACCACTGTTTTATACGACATGATGGTCATCCCGTATCACCGCTTTTTTACTCTACATTATGACAACCACAGATCACCACTGTTTTATACTACATGATGGTCATCCCATATCACCGCTGTTTTACACTACATGAAGGTCACCACATATCACCGCTATTTTACACTACATGATAGCCAGCCAATATCACCGCGCTGTTTAACACTTAATGATGGTCACCACATATCACCGCTGTTTTCCGCTACATGAAGGTCAGCTGTTATCACCACTGTTTTACACTACATGATGGTCATCCCATATCACTGCTTTTTTACACTACATGATGACAACCACATATCACCACAGTTTTATACTACGTGATGGTCATCCCATATCACCACTGTTTTATACTACATGATGGTCATCCCATATTACCGCTTTTTTACACTACATGATGACCAACACATATCAGCACTGTTTTATACAACATGGGCATCAATATCACCGCTGTTTTACATTACATGATGGTCATCCCATATCACCGCTGTTTTATATTACATGATTGTCATCCAATATCACCGCTTTTTTACAGTACATGATGACCACCACATATCACCACTGTTTTATACTACATGATGGTCATCCCATATCACCACTGTTTTATACTACATGATGGTCATCCCATATTACCGCTGGTTTACACAACATGATAGCCAGCCCATATCACCGCTGTTTAACACTTAATGATGGTCACCACATATCACCGCCGTTTTACGCTACATGAAGGTCAGCCGTAAGATTTTTAATCACCACTGTTTTACACTACATGATGACTACCCCCTATTACCACAGTTTTACACTATATGATGGTCACCACATATCACCGCTGTTCACACTACATGATGGTCACCCCATATCACCGCTGTTTTATACTACATGAACATCAGCCCATATCAGCGCTGTTTTACATTACATGATAACCACAACATCTCACCGCTGTTGTACACTACATGATGAACAGCCAATATCACCACTGTTTTACACTACACTATGGTCAGCCCATATCACCGCTGTTTTACACTACATGATGACCACCACATTTTTCCGCTGTTTTACACTACATTATGACAACCACATATCATCACTATTTTACACTACATTATGGTCAGTCCATATCAGCGCTGTATCACACTACATGATTACCACCCCATATCACCGCTCTTACACTACATATTGGTCACCACATATCACCGCTGTTTCACACACATGATGAGCACCACATATTACCGTTGTTTTACACTACATGGTGGTCAGCCCTTATCACTGTTTTAAACTACATAATGACCACCAAATATCACCGCTGTTTCACACACATGATGACTAACACATATCACCGCTGTTTTACACTACATGATGACCAATACAGTTGTCCGCTGTTTTACACTACATGATGACCACCACATATCACCACTGTTTTACACTACATGATGACCACCACATTTTTCCGCTGTTTTACACTACATTATGACAACCACATAACACCACTGTTTTACATTACATCATGGCCACCACATACCACAGCTGCGTTACACTACATGATGACCAACACATATCATCGCATATTTACACTACATGATGACCACCAAATATCACAGATGATTAACAGTACATGATTACCACCCCATATCACCGCTGTTTTATAATACATATTGGTCACCACATATATCACCGCTGTTTCACACATATGATGAGCACCACATATTACCGTTGTTTTACACAACATGGTGGTCATCCCTTATCACTGTTTTACACTACATAATGACCACCAAATATCACCGCTGTTTAAAACATATGATGACCAACACATATTACCGCTGTTTTACACTAGATGATGGTCAGTCCATATCACCACTGTTTTATACTACATAATGGTCTTCCCATATCACCACTGTTTATACTACATGATGGTCAGCCAATATCACCGCTGTTTTACACTACATGAAGGTCACCACATATCACCGCTATTTTACACTACATGATAGCCAGCCAATATCACCGCACTGTTTAACACTTAATGATGGTCACCACATATCACCGCTGTTTTTCCGCTACATGAAGGTCAGCTGTTATCACCACTGTTTTACACTACATGATGGTCATCCCATATCACTGCTTTTTTACACTACATGATGACAACCACATATCACCACAGTTTTATACTACGTGATGGTCATCCCATATCACCACTGTTTTATACTACATGATGGTCATCCCATATTACCGCTTTTTTACACTACATGATGACCAACACATATCAGCACTGTTTTATACAACATGGGCATCAATATCACCGCTGTTTTACATTACATGATGGTCATCCCATATCACCGCTGTTTTACATTACATGATTGTCATCCAATATCACCGCTTTTTTACAGTACATGATGACCACCACATATCACCACTGTTTTATACTACATGATGGTCATCCCATATCACCACTGTTTTATACTACATGATGGTCATCCCATATTACCGCTGGTTTACACAACATGATAGCCAGCCCATATCACCGCTGTTTAACACTTAATGATGGTCACCACATATCACCGCCGTTTAACGCTACAAGAATGTCAGCCGTAAGATTTTTAATCACCACTGTTTTACACTACATGATGACTACCCCCTATTACCACAGTTTTACACTACATGATGGTCACCCAATATCACTGTTGTTTTACATTACATGATGGTCAGCACATATCACCGCTGTTGTACACTATATGATGGTCACCACATATCACCGCTGTTCACACTACATGATGGTCACCCCATATCACCGCTGTTTTATACTACATGAAGATCAGCCCATATCAGCGCTGTTTTACATTACATGATAACCACAACATCTCACCGCTGTTGTACACTACATGATGAACAGCCAATATCACCACTGTTTTACACTACACTATGGTCAGCCCATATCACCGCTGTTTTACACTACATGATGACCACCACATTTTTCCGCTGTTTTACACTACATTATGACAACCACATATCATCACTGTTTTACACTACATTATGGTCAGTCCATATCAGCGCTGTATCACACTACATGATTACCACCCCATATCACCGCTCTTACACTACATATTGGTCACCACATATCACCGCTGTTTCACACACATGATGAGCACCACATATTACCGTTGTTTTACACTACATGGTGGTCAGCCCTTATCACTGTTTTAAACTACATAATGACCACCAAATATCACCGCTGTTTCACACACATGATGACTAACACATATCACCGCTGTTTTACACTACATGATGACCAATACAGTTGTCCGCTGTTTTACACTACATGATGACCACCACATATCACCACTGTTTTACACTACATGATGACCACCACATTTTTCCGCTGTTTTACACTACATTATGACAACCACATAACACCACTGTTTTACATTACATCATGGCCACCACATACCACAGCTGCGTTACACTACATGATGACCAACACATATCATCGCATATTTACACTACATGATGACCACCAAATATCACAGATGATTAACAGTACATGATTACCACCCCATATCACCGCTGTTTTATAATACATATTGGTCACCACATATATCACCGCTGTTTCACACATATGATGAGCACCACATATTACCGTTGTTTTACACAACATGGTGGTCATCCCTTATCACTGATTTACACTACATAATGACCACCAAATATCATCGCTGTTTAAAACATATGATGACCAACACATATTACCGCTGTTTTACACTAGATGATGGTCAGTCCATATCACCACTGTTTTATACTACATAATGGTCTTCCCATATCACCACTGTTTATACTACATGATGGTCACCCAATATCACCGGTTTTTTACACCAAATGATGACCACCACATATCACCACGGTTTTATACTACATGATGGTCATCCCATATCACCGCTTTTTTACACTACGTGATGACTACCACATATCATCACTGTTTTATACTACATGATGGTCATCCCATATTACCGCTGTTTTACACTACATGATGACCACCACATATCATCGCAGTTTTACAATACATGATGGTCACCACATATCACCGCTGTTTTATACTACATGATGGTCATCCCATATCTACGCTTTTTTACACTACATGATAACCACCATATATCACCACTGTTTTATACTACATGATGGTCATCCCATATCACCACTGTTTTATACTACATAATGGACATCCCATATTACTGCTGTTTTACACTACATGATGACCACCACATATCACCGCTGTTTTACAATACATGATGGTCACCACATATCACCGCTGTTTTATACTACCTGATGGTCACCCAATATCACCGCTGTTTTACACTACATGATGGTCAGCCCATATCAGCACTGTTTTATACTACATGATCGTTATCCAATATCACCGGTTTTTTACACCACATGATGACCACCACATATCACCACTGTTTTATACTGCATGATGGTCATCCCATATCACCGCTTTTTTACACTACATGATGAATACCACATATCACCACTGTTTTATACTGCATGATGGTCATCCCATATCACCGCTTTTTTACACTACATGATGACTACCACATATCACCACTGTTTTATACTACATGATGGCCACCCCATATCACCGGTTTTTTACACCACATGATGACCACCACATATCACCACTGTTTTATACGACATGATGGTCATCCCGTATCACCGCTTTTTTACTCTACATTATGACAACCACAGATCACCACTGTTTTATACTACATGATGGTCATCCCATATCACCGCTGTTTTACACTACATGAAGGTCACCACATATCACCGCTATTTTACACTACATGATAGCCAGCCAATATCACCGCGCTGTTTAACACTTAATGATGGTCACCACATATCACCGCTGTTTTCCGCTACATGAAGGTCAGCTGTTATCACCACTGTTTTACACTACATGATGGTCATCCCATATCACTGCTTTTTTACACTACATGATGACAACCACATATCACCACAGTTTTATACTACGTGATGGTCATCCCATATCACCACTGTTTTATACTACATGATGGTCATCCCATATTACCGCTTTTTTACACTACATGATGACCAACACATATCAGCACTGTTTTATACAACATGGGCATCAATATCACCGCTGTTTTACATTACATGATGGTCATCCCATATCACCGCTGTTTTATATTACATGATTGTCATCCAATATCACCGCTTTTTTACAGTACATGATGACCACAACATATCACCACTGTTTTATACTACATGATGGTCATCCCATATCACCACTGTTTTATACTACATGATGGTCATCCCATATTACCGCTGGTTTACACAACATGATAGCCAGCCCATATCACCGCTGTTTAACACTTAATGATGGTCACCACATATCACCGCCGTTTTACGCTACATGAAGGTCAGCCGTTAGATTTTTAATCACCACTGTTTTACACTACATGATGACTACCCCCTATTACCACAGTTTTACACTACATGATGGTCACCCAATATCACTGTTGTTTTACATTACATGATGGTCAGCACATATCACCGCTGTTGTACACTATATGATGGTCACCACATATCACCGCTGTTCACACTACATGATGGTCACCCCATATCACCGCTGTTTTATACTACATGAAGATCAGCCCATATCAGCGCTGTTTTACATTACATGATAACCACAACATCTCACCGCTGTTGTACACTACATGATGAACAGCCAATATCACCACTGTTTTACACTACACTATGGTCAGCCCATATCACCGCTGTTTTACACTACATGATGACCACCACATTTTTCCGCTGTTTTACACTACATTATGACAACCACATATCATCACTGTTTTACACTACATTATGGTCAGTCCATATCAGCGCTGTATCACACTACATGATTACCACCCCATATCACCGCTCTTACACTACATATTGGTCACCACATATCACCGCTGTTTCACACACATGATGAGCACCACATATTACCGTTGTTTTACACTACATGGTGGTCAGCCCTAATCACTGTTTTAAACTACATAATGACCACCAAATATCACCGCTGTTTCACACACATGATGACTAACACATATCACCGCTGTTTTACACTACATGATGACCAATACAGTTGTCCGCTGTTTTACACTACATGATGACCACCACATATCACCACTGTTTTACACTACATGATGACCACCACATTTTTCCGCTGTTTTACACTACATTATGACAACCACATAACACCACTGTTTTACATTACATCATGGCCACCACATACCACAGCTGCGTTACACTACATGATGACCAACACATATCATCGCATATTTACACTACATGATGACCACCAAATATCACAGATGATTAACAGTACATGATTACCACCCCATATCACCGCTGTTTTATAATACATATTGGTCACCACATATATCACCGCTGTTTCACACATATGATGAGCACCACATATTACCGTTGTTTTACACAACATGGTGGTCATCCCTTATCACTGTTTTACACTACATAATGACCACCAAATATCACCGCTGTTTAAAACATATGATGACCAACACATATTACCGCTGTTTTACACTAGATGATGGTCAGTCCATATCACCACTGTTTTATACTACATAATGGTCTTCCCATATCACCACTGTTTATACTACATGATGGTCACCCAATATCACCGGTTTTTTTACACCAAATGATGACCACCACATATCACCACGGTTTTATACTACATGATGGTCATCCCATATCACCGCTTTTTTACACTACGTGATGCCTACCACATATCATCACTGTTTTATACTACATGATGGTCATCCCATATTACCGCTGTTTTACACTACATGATGACCACCACATATCATCGCAGTTTTACAATACATGATGGTCACCACATATCACCGCTGTTTTATACTACATGATGGTCATCCCATATCTACGCTTTTTTACACTACATGATAACCACCATATATCACCACTGTTTTATACTACATGATGGTCATCCCATATCATCCACTGTTTTATACTACATAATGGACATCCCATATTACTGCTGTTTTACACTACATGATGACCACCACATATCACCGCTGTTTTACAATACATGATGGTCACCACATATCACCGCTGTTTTATACTACCTGATGGTCACCCAATATCACCGCTGTTTTACACTACATGATGGTCAGCCCATATCAGCACTGTTTTATACTACATGATCGTTATCCAATATCACCGGTTTTTTACACCACATGATGACCACCACATATCACCACTGTTTTATACTGCATGATGGTCATCCCATATCACCGCTTTTTTACACTACATGATGAATACCACATATCACCACTGTTTTATACTGCATGATGGTCATCCCATATCACCGCTTTTTTTACACTACATGATGACTACCACATATCACCACTGTTTTATACTACATGATGGCCACCCCATATCACCGGTTTTTTACACCACATGATGACCACCACATATCACCACTGTTTTATACGACATGATGGTCATCCCGTATCACCGCTTTTTTACTCACATTATGACTACCACAGATCACCACTGTTTTATACTACATGATGGTCATCCCATATTACCGCTGTTTTACACTACATGATGACCACCACATATCACCGCTGTTTTACACTACATGATGGTCAGCCCATATCACCGCTGTTTTAGACTACATGATGGTCATCCCATATTACCGCTCTTTTACACTATATAATGACCACCACATTTCGCCGCTGTTTTACAATACATGATGGTCACCACATATCACCGCTTTTTTATACTTCATTATGACAACAACATATCACCGCTGTTTTACACTACATGATGGTCACCCCATATCACCGCTGTTTTACACTACATTATGACAACCACATATCACCGCTGTTTTACACTACATGATGGTCATCCCGTATCACCGCTTTTTTACACTACATGATGACCACCACATATCACCTCTGTTTTATACTACATGATGGTCATCCCATATCACTACTGTTTTATACTACATGATGGTCATCCCATATTACCGCTGTTTTACACTACATGATGACCACCCCATATCACCGTTGTTTTATACTAAATGATGACCACTACATATCAGCGCCGTTTTACAATACATGGTGGTCAGCCCTTATCACTGTTTTACACTACATAATGACCACCAAATATCACCGCTGTTTTTACACACATGATGACCAACACATATTACCGCTGTTTTACACTATATGATGTTCAGCCTATATCACCACGGTTTTACACGACATGATGGTCAGCCCATATCACAACTGTTTTACACAACATGATCACCACCACATATTAGCGCTGTGTTACACTATATGATGGTCGGCCTATATCACCACTGTTTTTCAATACATGATGGTCAGCCCATATCACCGCTGTTTTAAACTACATTATGACCACCACGTATCACTGCTGTTTTACACTACATGATGACCACCACATATCACCTCTGTTTTACAGTAAATGATTACCACCACATATCACCTCTGTTTTACACTACATGATGGTCATCCCATATCACCGCTGTTTTATACTACATGATGACCATCCCATATCACCGCTTTTTATACTACATAATTGTCATCCCATATATCACCGCTGTTTTACACTATATCATGGTCACCACATAACACCGCTGTTTTACAGTACATGATGACCACCCCTTATCACCGCTGTTTTACACTACATGATGATCAAAGAAGCTATACATTAAACGAAATGACCTCAATTTTTCTATTGTCAACTTTCCATGTCTTTGCAGTAATATTACTGTTTTTCCTGCTTTGGTGTATTTCACAACTAAACACACCCTATTGTCGAATGACTTTTTTGCACGACGTAAAAATCATACCGGAATCAAAGTATTTGTTGAAGAGTGGGAAAAAAAAATTACTGGCCTCATTACTGATCTTTGTATCAACTAACTGAACCATTGTATTTGTTTCCTCATTGGAATCAATACGTTGATTAACTTGCTCAAATCTTGTATGCATATCTGCAGAAAATTTGTTGATTAGTAAGCATGTTAACGATCTATATATCACACCCGATATCTACTTGCGTGATTGAATTTTCCACCATAACATTGTCAACAAAACTTCTCGTCATACCGTCCCAGACAAAGGGATTGACCATATTCTTCCAAATTTGTTCAATAGCACTTGGTAAGTGGGAAAACTAATCTCAATATGTTCCTAATACTTATATCAATATATTTGTTTAGAAAATGATCAGAGAATGCAATCGTTTTACGCAGTTTCAACTATGGCACCAAAGCATATAACGACGAAAGGAAATTATATCATGATAAAATGAATTCATATACCTTTTTTTTACCATAATGGCGTTCTATATTCTATTTATTTCAAAGTTCAGTGCCTGATATCAAGTCCATAATGAGTTCACCAATAATTAAGACTTTGAAAATATGGGTGCGGAGTCCCGGCGTTTATACCTTACAGTCATTTAACAAAAATAAAAAATAAATAAATAAATTAAAAAAAAAAAATAAAAAAAATAAATAGATAAATAAATAAATAAATAAAAAACTTGTAATTTTATGGTGGCACAGAGGTGACATGAAATATATTTTTCATATTACGTGCGCACGTAGTAACCAATACGTGCGCACGTATTAACTTTTACGTGCGCACGTATTACTAATAGGTAATACGTGCGCACGTATTGGTTAACCTATTACGTGCGCACGTATTACTTATAGGTACTGATACGTGCGCACGTAAAAGGTAATACGTGCGCACGTAATAGCTTATACGTGCGTACGTATAACTCTTTACGTGCGCACGTAATGTGAATAATATATTTCATGTCACCTCTGTGCCACTGTATAATTTGAATTTTTGATTGTCTATCTTAGTTATAGGTCTACGTAATCTTGACCTGTGTTCAGTTAAAGTTTTTAAAATAGTTTTTTCCTCCAATTTAAAATCATCTCCGCGAAATTTTAAACTTTTAAACTGGTTTTTAATATTGATTTCAATCGTCTTTTGAAGATAACAATTTTCACAAACATATCAAATATCTATGCGATGTATGTTAATTATTTTGTAAATATGAGTTATTCCGATTATATGAAAAAGGAAAAAGAAGAGAATACAGCTATATCAACATGATATAGTTTATTGTAATTTAAATTGGAAAGGTTAGCAAAATCTGCATAATTTAAATCGGATAAAAATATTAATTTCACGTGGTTTTTTTTCTCTATAAACTAGTTGTACGCAATCGTTTGTAGTAATTTTATTAAGAACTGTGAGCAAAATTTGCTTATTTTTTTATCGGATTAAAATATAAATTTCCGAATGGTCTTTTCAAATTATCACTGAAATGGTCCAATAAATAGAAAAATGTGTATTGTAAATTCTACAAATTCTTTTTTTTTCTTTCTAGATTCATTGAAAATTGACTTGTCATAAAAAAATTATCAGGGAATTCACAGCCTTTGAATAAAATAAAAGTATGATACCAATACTACTTTCAGCAAAGACATGTTAAAGCGTTTTAAATGCCGCTGCCAGTTCAAGATAATTTATTTATTTATTTATTAGGTCCTTAGATTCAACTGAATCTGTGACCACAAAACAATTATATACACATACAAACTCATAGAAATTGATCTATGCGTTCAATATTTGTTAAATGTGACTATTTATTGTTTGTAATTTATTTTTCGTTTAAATTCCAATTCGCTATGTCATAGAATTATCTACGCTTTAACCAATTTATAGAAACCATCCACTAAAAACATCATATCGAGGTTGATAAGCTGGTTTTATCTCCCACCCTCCTCCTATTAAGGAATGAGACTCGTAAATCTGTATTTTATCAAATAGTTCTACCTTTTCATACGGCATTTCTTATATTTCGTCAGTTTTTGGCTCAATTTCTGTATAGGAATAAATTAACAGTACAATTGTAATTATATACACCGGATCTGTACTTGACTATTCATTACACATTTTGTAGTTTATATAACAAAAACGTTCTTCCGGTTCGTAAATGTCATGGTTTGTTAGACAGTTATAACTTTAGAAATTAGCTTAATAGGAATTGTCCGATATATCTGATAGATATATCTAGTAATATAATATAGGAATACAGTGAAACATCTAGACTTGGGTTCTACAACGTACAGGATACAAATACAGACAGCATACAGTGACAAAGTCAGGCACATAGGGACAAGACATATGATTGTAGGCACAGCCTATGTAGAGCAAAATTGTTTTATGCACATTTTTGCCACTAATAATGCTTTATTATTTTGTTTATAATTTCAAATTCAAATAATTATTTTATTTCACTAATTTAATTAAACCACACAAAGATGTCACTTGCTAATAAAAGACAAAGCCCTCGTATATAAATTTTGAGCTTTTGAAATCCCCAATCAAATGGATTTCACTGTCAATTTTCTAAAGAATTCTCTCGTACTGGGCAAGATTCAAACATAGCATGTTCACAAGAGACCCTGTAATCTGTAAATTTGCAAACTCAGGCATCTGAATGTTTCATAAGGATTAAAAAAATCCAGAGAATTAAAATGGAATAAATGCCATAATAAAAATAATAGATATCAGATGTAGGAATGTTTAATGTAATTGGAAGCATGTTCAGCATGATCCTTAGGTGTTATGAATTGCTGAGTAGCAATGTCTGGTGATAAATTGTTCAATTTGGGAAGGTCCTTGGGGAAAATTATACTTTGATAGTTTTCTATCATGGTACATTTGTCTCTAACAGTTGGGTAGGTGTTAGCTGTAGATGCCACTAGGTCTGTTTATTGATAGATGGTATTTGGACTAGTATAGGCTAGATGAATGTCAGTAAATGCTGTATTTTGTAACTCAAACAGAAAAAACCACATGGTTACAAGTCTCTGTTTTCTTGAATAGCTGACACAAGCAGCTATCTTGTCGAGTATTTTAGCATACACTTAACTCAGTTAAAAATTGCTGAAAACATGAAAACATGAAACAAATAAATCACATGTTTAGGTTGTAGGTTACAGAAGCTTCAAATGCCTTTAATTTAATGATCTATCAGGCCATAAATAATAATATGTTTGTTTGCCCTAACCCGACCGACCCAAAAAATTTTGCCCGACTCAAAATCTTTTTTTTGTTCAAAATTCACGATGTTTTTTTTTTTTCCCCAGATTTTTTTCGTATCTGTATCCGTCTTGAGTTCGTTACAAAAAAATTGTCTGTCAAAACAGCGTTTTAACATATGGATGATTCCTACTGTGCAAGCCTCTAAATGATATCGATGAAAATATGACAGCATGTTTACCCTCTCGTCTTCAATCCAAATGAAAATTGGATCAAAATCTAAACCTCTAGTGGAAATAGACTTTATGACTATGATAATACAAGAACGTGGAGAGAAGTGTTTGATGAAGTTTGCGATGATGATTTTATGCTGATGAAAAGTTGAAAACTGACCAAATCGATGTTACCGTCTCTGACCGGTCCGGACACTCTTTTGAACCCGATCTTGAAGAACCAATAAGCCTTGAACAAGAATTTGACCCAGCAGTTAAAATTTGACCTAGTTTTGAAATTTGATTTATAATAAATTTAGTAAAATCTTCATTAAATGATTTACAAATAAAATGTAAAGAAGTTACCAAGGTACACTGAAAATTGTGAAAAAAAAACATGTCAGAGAACAAAGGGCAAACATAAAACACAAAAAATGACAAACATAAAACACAACTCTGAAAACCAAAGCTTGAATACCACTAACCAATGTTGACATGGAAAAAGAATATGGGGAATTTAAAAGGGAAAACAATGAACAACTTGAATTATTATTAGAAACATTTCAAGGTCTAATGGGAAATTATAGATCTCTTTAATTATAATTAGTTTAGGTAATAAGATCCTGACATTACCATAATTTAAGGCTTACATTTTAAAGGTATTTGCAGGTAAAACCATTTTTACATGCTATTTTTCTTTGAAAAAAAAAAAGAATTTCCCTACCTACCTACCCTAACCTGAGACATGTGGGTCGGGTTTGGGCGAACAGAAATATTTTTAAGTCTGGCCTCATACCACTGGTGAGTGTAACTGTGACGGCAGTGAGTATCATCAAATTTCTATTGTTTCTATATATTGTTTAAATATATCATGTCTTGCAAGGAAATGAGCTTACTTTCGCAACTGTATATTGTTTTTGAAAATTAGTTCTACATTTGAATGCGTAGTTGAACGTCAGAGAAATATACTTTGAAATCGAAGCACTTTTTAATTTTCCAAAAAAAGGAAGGGAAAAAGATTTTACTCCATGTTAATTGTAGTAAGTCAAGTTACTAACTTGATTTTTTTTTTATCATGATGATAGTCATATGTAGACCAACATGCATGAGAATGTGAGGCATACAGCTGTTATACTATATACATGTATAATGATGTGCTAAATTCTATTCTAGGTAAATATTACAATATTTCAGTAAATAATACTTTAGTAGAAACAAAAAGTAAATTATGGTTATTGGAAGCATGTTCAGCATGATTCTTATGAGTCACTTTGTTTGTAACAGTGAATTATGCAAAACTTAGAAATAGAAAATTAAATTTAAACTTGAAATGTGTTTGGTATTTTCTCTTACTTGAGTCTAATTGCAACTAAAAATTGCTATGTGTTTACCATAAAACATTTCTGTAGAAATGGTACTGTCAAAATCATCCATCATACTTGTACTGCCTCTGTTTACACTTTCTATGACATTTTCACATATTACATGTAAATTGTCACTAAGTAACATTTTACTTTTACAGATTTGATCTGTGGCATGTTATGTTGTAACATATTGATGTTATTTTCCCTTAAAAGATCACATTTAGTGTTCAGTTACTTGCATGGAAATGTCTCGAAAGTCATTGTTAAAACTCACAAATTAAAGTTTTAACAAGAGGCCCATGTGCCTTACACTCACCTGAGGAAATGTCCAAAACTTGCAATAACTTAATTACAAAAAAACTTTACAAAATTCCTCTAGTTTGGAAATTCGGCAATAATTAATCAGAAATATCTAGTCACTTTCATTTATAAATAGCTAATATGCATGATTTAAATAGTAAAATCAATAATTTCTAAATCATTAACTATGTGGTTATGCAGCCATGATTTTCACCTTTGAACATATGAACTTGAACCTTATATCAAAATGGTAATTGAAAAAATCAATACCTACAATATTTTAATATACATGCTTGTACAGAAGGTTAATGGTTTTCAAGATAATTAACAATTTCAGTTCACTTATGCAGCCATGACCTTGACCTTTCAACATATGACCTTGAACCATATATCAAAATGATTGTTATATCAATACCTACAATATTCTAATATACATGCCGATACAAAACATTAACAGTTTTCAAGATTATTCATAATTTCAGTCTTCTTCTACAGGTATGACCTTGACCTTTGAACATATGACCTTGAACCATATATCAAAATGATCCTCATATCATTACTTACAATATTCTTATATATATGCATAAACAGAAAGTTCATGTTTTCAAGATAATTAACAATTTCAGTCTTCTTCTACAGCTATTACCTTAACTTTCGACATATAACCTTGAACCATATATCAATATGATTGTCATATCAGTACCTACAATATTCTTATATACATGCCTAGTACAAAAAGATAATAGTTTTCAAGATAATGAACAATTTCAGTACACTTATGCAGCTTTACCTTGACCTTTGAACATATGACTTTGAACAATATATCAAAATGATTGTCATATCAATACTTACATTATTCTAATATACATGCCTATGCAAAAAGTCCATAGTTTTCAAGATAATTAACAATTTTAATCTTCTTCTGCAACTATGACCTTGACCTTTCAACATCTGACCTTGAACTATATATCAAAATGATTGTTACATTCTAATATACATGTCTATACAAAAAGTTAATAGTTTTCAAGATAAGTAACAATTTCACTACACTTATGCAGCTATGACCTTGACCTTTGAATGTATAACCTTGAACCATACATCAAAGTGTTCATCATATCAAAACCTACAATATTCTAATATACAAGCTTGTACAAAAAGTTAATAGTTTTCAAGATGATTCACAATTTCAGTCTTCTTCTACAGCTATGACCTTGACCTTTCAATATATGACCTTGCACAATTTTAGTAAAACATTTCAGGGGCAACAACTCCTACATGGATAATCATATAGTTACAAAACTGGGGACCTTGTTAAATTTTGTCATGCTGAACATTTTAACAATGTTTTTAATTCATATATCTCTTAATATTTGCAAGAAAATTTCCTAAAACTGCATAATCACAAATTAGGTCATGGCCTTGATTAGTGACCTTGACCCTATTTTAAAGGTTATTTCAAGAAAAAGTCAAAACTGAAAATTCCATGTCAATATCTGTTTAAATAGTCAAGTTATAACTATTTGAAGCCATTTTACGAAAATTTTTACATTAGACACAAAAACATGTAAACCAGTTTTCGACTACATTTCACGAAATGAACAAACTATAGGCTTAGGACCCTAGAGAAGCCAAATATTACATCAGGTTTTTTCTCACATCATCAATTTCGGAGAAGATGATTTTTTAAGATTTTTGGACCCCTAGATCACCTTGACCTAGTTTTGGTAGCCATGGCAACACCATGAATAAATCTGAATTGCACTGGCCAATATATGTTTCTGACCAAGTATCATTTAAAATCTGTCCAGCAATTGTGGAGGAGAAGTCAAAAATAGGTGGTAACAATGCACACTTTCAACTTTCACACACTCACCCCCCCCCCCCCCACACACACACACACACACACACACACACACATACACACTGTGCCATGCCATAAGCTCACTAACCTTTTGGTCAGATGAGCTAAAAAACTATTAAATGCATGCATGTTTATTTTGCTTCAGTAACATGTATAAATAGTTTACAGAATCAGGTAACCTTTTTCTTAGATAACTGTTTTCTATGTACTGAAACCTGGTTTCTCCGAGATTTCTGTCTCTCTTTTTAATTTGTTCTAAAACACATACTCATAAATCACGTGTAAATACTCTTGTTTTCTAAGCTGCATATGTATATGCATTTCCTTACAGAATTCACGAGTAGACAGTTTTCTCCTTGTTATGGTGTAAAAGGTCAATTTGCAGGTAAGTCAGATGTGAAGTCTTGAACCTATGGGGGCCCCTTGTTAGTCTCTACAAAGCAAGTGATAGACATTTGGTTAAAACATTAAACCTAAAAATCATTTACTTAAAGTCCTGAGGCTTCAAACAATTTTTTTTACAGATATGTCACAAATGGAGGATGATGAAATATTTTCCAAAACGTCATTTAATGAAAATTCCCAAAAAGAAAAGGTAAGTATCTAGTTAAAATATTATGATACAAAAGTTGCAAGAAATGTAAAATGTTATATGCATACATACTTACATACATATATATTTAGGTTAAAACTTAAAGAAAATTATACAGCCCTTTCTAATAGTATGGACAGATATTAAAGTGTACCTGTAATGATTTTCAAATTTGTCGTATTTTGTTTATCTTGCTCTAATGAGGATTTAGTGAAATAAGTAACAGATATTGATCAGTAAATACACCTACAGAGATCCATATCACTAAAGCAGATATTGAGTCTCTGTGGCACTATGTAATATACAGTAACACAACTTATAATTGGTCGAGTTCAACAAAATAATGTCATTTGGTAAACGTTATTCGTCATAAAGATGGATTTTACTTTGAAATAATTTTTTTAATTATTTGTTCCACCTAGTTTTTACATATTTTTAAAAATATTACTAATTAAATAATAATAACAATAACAACAGTAATAATGAACTAAATAATAATAATAGCAATATGACTTTTAGGCCAAATTAAAATTTGAATGCTGAAGACCAAACTGGTCTGTTGTAAGGTATGTATATATCTTCAGACTTATTGTCATGGTTTATGGGTCTTGAATTGATCAATTATATATGCAAAATATTTGTTTTTTGTTAATTGCACTATTACTTTTTTAAATGTGACTAAAATGATCATTCGGTTACAAAACATGCTTAAAAAGGCATATTGATCTCATTAATCATCAAATATTACCAAAATATTTGTCCTTTTTACAAAAATAATCTTGACTTAATTTTAAACTTTAATATTAATTCAAAATGTTTTTGCTTTTTGAGGGCCAAAATAAGCCAGTTGTTGTATTCTTTCTTGATTTGCCATATTATAAAATGATAGGTATCCCTCTAATGATTTAGAGTATATTCTTATATTATGAGTGTTTTTAGCTCACCTGAGCACAAAGTGCTCAAGTGAGCTATTGTGGTGGGTCATTGTCCATCATGCATCATGCGTCAACTTTTGATTGTTAACACTCCTGAGGCCACAATTTAAGTCCAATTTTCATCAAACTTAGTCAGAATGATCTTCTAGACAAAAGCTAGCTCAAGTTCGTATATGGGTCATGTTGGGTTAATAAGTAGATCACTAGGTCAAATTGTAGAAAAAACTTGTTAACACTCCTGAGGCCTAATTTTAGTCCAATCTTCATCATACTTATTCAGAATGATCTTGACAAAAGCTAGCCCAAGTACATATATTGGCCATCTTGGGTCAATAAGTTGGTTACTAGGTCAAATTATATAGAAACCTTGTTAACACTCCTGAGGCCCCAATTTTCGTCCAATTGTCATCAAACTTAGTCAGAATGATCCTTTTGACAAAAGCTAGCTCAAGTTCGTATATGGGCCATGTTGGGTCAACAACTAGGTCACTAGGTCAAATTGTAGAAAAACTGTGTTTACACTCCCGAGGCCCCAATTTTAGTCCAGTCTTCATCAAACTTTGAATAATCTTCTTGACAGAAGCTAGCTCAGGTTTGTACATAAGCAATGTTGGGTCAATAAGTAGGTCACTAGGTCAAATTATTAGAAAACCTGGTTAACACTACTGAGGCCCCAATTTTAGTTCAATCTTCATCAAACTTAGTCAGAATGATCTTCATTACAAAAGCTAGCCCAAGTACAAATATGGGCCATCTTGGGTCAATAAGTTGGTACTAGGTCAATTATATAGAAACCTTGTTAACACTCCTGAGGCCCCAATTTTCGTCCAATTGTCATCAAACTTAGTCAGAATGATCCTTTTGACAAAAGCTAGCTCAAGTTCGTATATGGGCCATGTTGGATCAATAAGTAGGTCACTAGGTCAAATTGTAGAAAAACCGTGTTAACACTCCCGAGGCCCCAATTTTAGGCCCAATTTTTTGTCCAATCTTCATCAAACTTAGTCAGAATGATGCTCTTGACAAAAGCTAGCTCGAGTTTGTAAATGGGCTATGTTAGGTCAATAAATAGGTCACTAAGTCAAATTATATAAAAACCTTGTTAACACATATGAGGGGGTCAATTTTAGACCAATCTTATCAAACTGGCTCAGAATGACCTTCTTGACAAAAGCTTGCTCTAGTTCGTATATGGGTCATGTTGTGTCAATAAGTAGGTCACTAGCTCGAAATATAAGATCTCTTTTCAGAATAGAAGCTTCAGTTAAATTTTTTTCTGGAATCTGCAGTACACATAATATACTAAGATACTAGTTATGTCATTAAGAAATTCCTGGTGTGTGTGTGTGTGTGTGTGTGTGTGTGTGTGTGTGTGTGTGTGTGTGTGGAGGGATTACCTATTTTTCATCGTCAAGTTGCGAATTAAATACAGAAAGAGATAATAGTCAGAAATTGTATATATAGAAAGAGAGAGCCGTTTTTTTTAAAATTCATTTATGGGAAAGTCAAGAATTCAATGTACAAGAGAGAGAGAGAGAGAGAGAGAGAGAGAGAGAGAGAGAGAGAGAGAGAGAGAGAGAGAGAGAACTGATTACATTAAGGTAGAGACAGATAAGGGGCATCAGCGGAAACTAAATATTTTAAAGAACGAGATATAAGGAACTGAATATGCTGAGAGAGAGAGGGAGGGGGGGTAGGGGATACTGAATATTTTAGAGAGGGAGAGAGAGAAAGTATGCACTTGTGTTTCAGAAACAGAGAGAGAGGGAGAGTATCTACTTGTGTTTCAGAGAGAGAGGGGGTCAGCAGAAACTGAATATGAGAGAGAGAGAGAGAGAGAGAGAGAGAGAGAGAGAGAGAGAGAGAGAGAGATCGGGAACCAAATACATTGAGGGAAAGAGGTAGAGGAAAATCAGCGGAAACTGAATATTCTAAAGAGAGAGAGAGAGAGAGAGAGAGCAGACTGAATATGCCGAAGGAGAGAGAGAGAGAGAGAGAGAGAGAGAGAGAGAGAGAGAGGGTTCAGTGCAAACTATTTTAGAGAGACATAACAAGATCGGGAAGTGAAAACATTGAGAGAGAGAGAGAGAGAGAGAGAGAGAGAGAGAGAGAGAGAGAGAGAAAGAGAGAGGTTATTGCCGTTATTCCACTGCACTCCATCTTGACTGCAGAAATTCACATCCAACTGGGTAAAGTCTGTCAGTTAATGGTTATCTTCTGTTACTGGTTTCTTACTTCAATATGTTCACTTGTAACTTGTTCATGTTTGGAAAGAATAACCTTTTCTCTAATGTTCTTATTTTGTTTTAAATATTTACTTTACCAACTCTTTTTCATTAGGAATTGAAATTATTGGAAATCCTATATCATCATGTGTCAGTATTGAGTTCCATATATGTCAATTCAAGGACAGTAAAATGTGCTCTCTCTCTCTCTCTCTCTTTCTTCTCTCTTTCTCTCTCTCTCATGCTTTATTTGCATATATGCATAACGCTATCCCCCCAAACTGCCCATCAAAGTCAAAAGCCGCGCGTGAAATCACCTGGGATCGATAATTAAACAAGTACCGCTGTATACAATTAACAAATACTGTTAATTACTTATGCTTACTGCCGTTCTGATTAAAACACGGGTTGTTTACCTGTACTGTGAAAACTGCACATTTTTATCTAATTCATTTATGAATTAAGAAACAAGTATTATTAGGAAATGACATACGGCTCCTCTACAAAAACTTAATGTAGAAACTAGAATTCAGACAGGCGTTATCTATGTCTCCTATGTTGTATAAACTATAAAAATTAAAAATATACTAAAAACAAATCATACTTTTTAACTGAATTAATGTAATAGCCATCGTTACATTAATAATTAAAAAAATCAAATTTTTCATGATGAGACATCTTTAAGGATCCTTAAATCCTCCTTAAAGATCCTTAAAATTTCAGTTCCATTAAGGATCTTTAAAGATCCTTAAATATGTCCTTAAAGAGTCCTTTAAGGTCCCTTAAAGATCCCTAAAGATAGGATGGCTTTAAGGAGGCTTTAAGGCCC
Source organism: Tegillarca granosa (assembly GCA_029721355.1). Taxonomy (NCBI): domain Eukaryota; kingdom Metazoa; phylum Mollusca; class Bivalvia; order Arcoida; family Arcidae; genus Tegillarca; species Tegillarca granosa. Next base: position 121,328 of record CM056597.1, on the reverse strand, counting down.
CTTTAAGGACATATTTAAGGATCCTTAAAGATCCTTAAAGGAGGTGGTTGGTCTTGTGAAAATGGCAGACAGATTAAAAAAACGGCAAAGAGAAAACACAATTTCTTCATCTTGCTATGACCAAACTTCTGCTAATATTTTAATAGGAACTTGATTTATTTTATTCAGGAGGAAAAGGTACACAAGGATTCAAGTTTAGCTCTAGATATACAAGTTGGTTATGGAAATGTCAGCAAAACAGAACACAACATAAAAGATACATTAATGCGAGATAAAGATTCTACATCAGATGATAAACTGATCTACAGAATTACAGATAGAATCCCACTACACCTGACACTTCTGTTTGCCTTACAGGTCAGTATTAGTAAAGTCTGTGTTTGTCTATATCTGACACTATTGTCTGCCTTTCAGGTCGGTATTAGTAAAGTTTGTGTTTGTCTATATCTGACACTATTGTCTGCCTTTTAGGTCAGTATTAGTAAAGTCTGTGTTTGTCTATATCTGACACTACTGTTTGCCTTTTAGGTCAGTATTAGTAAAGTTTGTGTTTGTCTATATCTGACACTATTGTCTGCCTTTTAGGTCAGTATTAGTAAAGTTTGTGTTTGTCTATATCTGACACTATTGTCTGCCTTTTAGGTCAGTATTAGTAAAGTCTGTGTTTGTCTATATCTGACACTACTGTTTGCCTTACAGGTCAGTATTAGTAAAGTTTGTGTTTGTCTATATCTGACACTACTGTTTGCCTTACAGGTCAGTATTAGTAAAGTTTGTGTTTGTCTATATCTGACACTATTGTCTGCCTTTTAGGTCAGTATTAGTAAAGTTTGTGTTTGTCTATATCTGACACTACTGTTTGCTGTACAGGTCAGTATTAGTAAAGTTTGTGTTTGTCTATATCTGACACTACTGTTTGCTGTACAGGTCAGTATTAGTAAAGTTTGTGTTTGTCTATATCTGACACTTCTGTTTGCCTTACAGGTCAGTATTAGTAAAGTCTGTGTTTGTCTATATCTGACACTATTGTCTGCCTTTCAGGTCAGTATTAGTAAAGTTTTTGTTTGTCTATATCTGACACTACTGTTTGCCTTACAGGTCAGTATTAGTAAAGTTTGTGTTTGTCTATATCTGATACTACTGTTTGCCATACAGATTGGCATTTTTTCTAGTCTCTCTTCATCTCAAACTTCTTTTTGCCTTACAGTTTGGTACAAAGCATGATTTGTTTTCCTTTTTCATCCGAAACTTTGTCTGCCTTATTGATCTGTATTATTGTCCCCTGCTTTCACCAAAAGGGAGGGAGGACATTAATATTGATTTGTCCGTCTTTCGCCTGTCCGTCTGTCATGTTTGGTTTCTATGCAATAACTTCAGCTACAATTAAAAGTTTTACATGAAATTGGCACAGAGGTAGCTTATGACTAGAGCTCATTTTGGATTGATTTTGGGGTCACTAGGCCAAAGGTCAAGGTCCTTGACTATAAATAGAAAATTGGTTTCCAGTCATTTAAAGGTTAACCATTCAAGATTTTTTTAATGAAACTTGGCACAGGGGTAGCAAACGATAGTTCCAATTGCCCCTTTTGCATTTTATGCTATATACTCCTCATACATCATTACAATTACAATCCACTGTGGTAGCTCAGTTGGTAGAGTGCTCGCTCTCTAAGTGGAAGGTCGCGGATTCGAACCCCTGCCGGGTCAGACCTAAGACTTGAAAGTAGGTAGTGACTGTTCTTTCGCCAAACACTCGACATTACAAAATGAAAGACACAGTTCTTTTGGATGGGAACTTAAAATAAAGGAGGTCCCGTGTCATGGCATGGCACGATAAAGAACTTTGCTGTATAATACAATCAGCACAACGCACAGGCAAAATTTCTGCACTTTCGCCTATAGCTGGTGACGTCTTGATATAAGTGAAATATTCTTAACTGGGATGTTAAACACCATTACTCAACTCATTAAAATTACAGAAATCTATTTCATTTAAAAGCGGGGGACATAACTTCTATAAATTTGCTTGAATCTCTCATCATCTTACACATTTTGCACTACAGGTTGTTACTAGCATAATTTGAGTTCCTATTTATCTGCAACTTCTGTTTGCCTTAGAAGTTGGCACAAGCATAATTTGAATCCCTCTTCATCTGATAAGTTTGCCTTACAGGTTAGTACAACCAAGGAGTCCCTCTTCATCTGACACTTCTGTTTGCCTTACAGGTTGGAACTAGACCAGCATAATTTAAGTTCCTATTTATTTGCAACTTCTGTTTGCCTTACAGGTTGACATACAGGTTGCACATATTGAAATGAAATTTGGTAGACAGATTTATCAATAGAATATAAGTTCTGCTTTGGGTACGATAGAGTAATTTTGACAGTTATCCCTTGGACTTAGAAAAATTCCAATTATTTGCTTTACGTTCATTATCTCTACAAAGGATTATCAAATTAATTACTGATATAACATATATAATCAGGTTGGTTGAATATGGTAATATTGACAATAATTTATAATTTAGAAGTACAGTCAAACCTGTCTGAAGGTTTATATGTTTGTGCAACCTATAATTCAAAAATTTTTTAGCTTAGACACACCATACTTGATAGATTTATGCATCTCAGATAGTACTGGTAGATGACCCCTATTGATTTTAAGTTCAAAAGGTCAATTTCATTTCCATGTACACTGCCCATAATAAAAGCTTGTGCCCCCTATAATGTCTGTCCATGAAAGGGGGGGGGGGCATAAGTGTTTCACAAACATCTCTTGTTACATATAATTCAAGTTCATGGGTTACAAGCCAAGGTCATTAGCTGTATATATAAGAATTATAGTTAATTATCTGAAAAACTATAATTCTTTAGCTCATCTGGCATCAGGTGTTCCAGGTGAGTGATACAGGTCCTTTTGGGCCTCTGGTTTTGCATAGGCATGCCTGTAAGAATATTTTAGGTTTTGATATATCATTCGATATATGGTTCAAGATTACTGGTTCTAAGGTCAAGGCAATTGCTGCACAGGAATAGTTAAATATTTTGACATTTAACCCACAATGTTTACAAATTCCATAAATAACCTTAGAAAAGGTCAAATTATGACTTATTTTACTTTTGTGCTGATGTATCATTACAGGTATTATGTTGTTGATGCTTTGAACTATGGTGTTTAATACATGGTCAAAGTTCAGGGTTATGACCTTAGTTTCTATTTCTCATTATTTCTTGATTATGGAATGTTGATGTTTAGTTCTGTTGTTTTACTGAAATGAACGTTTTGCTTAGGCTTAGAACTTTAGGCTTAAGGTCAAAATGCACAGCCTATTTCATTATTTTTTTTACTTTACTACATGTAGCTATTAATAAATATAATTTGACTAGATCTTAGATTATTAAGATTATAAGGACATATGATATCTAAATTGGAAGTATTCTGGCAGTAAAGCTCAAACTAGGGAAGTTTTGATAGTTTCTTTAATAGTTATGAGTGTCTATGGTATTTTTAAAAACTGTTTTGGTCATATTCTCAGTTGACTGTTAAGGTCCACAGACCTCTTGCTTTTGTTTTTTGTTTTTTTTATTATTTTTTTTTGAAATTAAAGAATTTTAGTTAATGGCTAATAGTCGTAATTTATCAGATGAGTGTACAAGGCACATTTTTTTGGTCTCTTATTTCTATTCACATTTGTTACTGTTTTACTGTCTTTATATAGGCTGTAGATAATTTATTTTTAGCTCACCTGAGCATGTATATTAGAATACTGTAGGTATTGACATGACAATCATTTTGATATATAGTTCAAGGTCATATGTTGAAAGGTCAAGGTCACAGCTGCAAAAGAAGACTAAAATTGCTAATTATCTTGAAAACTATTAACTTTTTAAATAAGCATGTATAGTAGAATATTTTAGGTATTGATATGACGATCATTTTGATATATGGTTCAAGGTCATATGTTGAAAGGTCAAGGTAACAGCTGCAAAAGAAGACTTAAATTGCTAATTAACAACCCAGCTGTGGCTAAATGTATACCTACCTCATTAAAACCCAGCTGGTTACATTTATATGTACCTCATTACAACCCAGCAATGGTAAAATTTATATGTACCTCATTAAAACTCATCTTGTTACATGTATATGTACCTTATTACAACCCAGCACTGGTAACATGTATATGTAATTCATTACAACCTAGCTGGTTACAGGTACAGTGAAACCTGTCTATAAAGGCCACTCAAGGGATGCGGCCAAAGTGGCCTTTATAGACAGGTGGCCTTTATAGACAAGTTCTATCAAGGATCATCAAAAATTATTATCTGAATTGTTCTTTCTTATTCATTTTAGTACCCAAATTAAACTGAATAGAGCTTACCATGAAATTGTTTCTTCTGTAACTTGAGATTAACTTAAAAAAAATTAAATACATTATTTTAACATCAAGTTATTCAACGTCTTCAGGAATACACCACGCCGGCCTCGTAACATAAATATGTCTAAATGGTTGATTGTTCTATTCTCTCTCTCTCTCTCTCTCTTTTATTTTATTTATTTATTTATTTTTTTATTTTTTTTTTTTTTTTGCTATGTATAGGGGAGTTGCATAGTAAAGTTTTATTCTTAGAACGCTTACACCTGTACCAACATAATTAGGTCACTTCAGACCCACACCACACTCTTGCTAATTCAGACTTCCAAGGAAGTTGTTACATAATGAATTACATGGTTTAGTGATCAGAGCAGTGATTATCTATGTCATATGTAACTGTCAAATTTACTGTTAAGATATCGTTAATAAAAATAACCATTAATTTTTTTCTGGTGCCGAATTCAATCGTAGTCGGTGTGGAATTAAGTTTAAATTGGTGCCGAAAATATATCATTGCCGAAATGACTTTTCACACTGGTGCCGAAATGACTTGAAATCGTATCTTGGTACGATTTCCAAACTAACGAAATTAATGTCCGTTAGCGGTAGAACGGCAAACACGGTTTATTTCTCAACATTTGCTTCATAGTCTGATAACACAGCTTTGATTTAATTGATTTGGGTTCGTCCAGCACCATAACTTCCGCTAGTTTCCTAGTACTTAATTTCCCCTTTTCAGATTTATTTAACAATTCTACTCAATGTTAGTCATTGCATTCCATTTACTATGGCCAAATGAAAAACAATATCAAATATTACTGCATGTAAAAAAGAATGAATAAAAAATGTCAATGTCTTATTGGAATGTAAGCTTTACTCAATATGGCTGCTTAGATACATATAAACAGAAGTGCATTATGGGATTTTTTGTTTATGCCGACTGGTTCCGGAAACTGACAAAGTTTCGTAAACATTGCAAGTGGCCGCTATAGACAGTTCTGTTGAAGCTTGGGGTCGGAAAAATGGTGGCCGCTGGCCGCATAAGACAGTGACCGCTATATAGAGGTGAAATAAAGAACAAAATTCATCGGGGGGAATAAGATATGGCTGTTATAGACAAGTGGCCGCTAACACAAGTTAGACTGTATATGTACCTCATTACAACCCAGCTGGTTACATGTGTATGTACCTCATTATAACCCAGCTAGTTACATGTATATTTACCTCATTACAACCTGGCTGGTTATATGTATATTTACCTCATTTCAACCTAGCTGTTTTCATGTATATGTGCCTCATCACAACCCAGCTGGTTACATGTATATGTATCTCATTACAACCCAGTTTGTTACATGTATATGTACCTCATTACAACCCAGCACTGGTTACATGTATATGTAATTCAATACAACCCAGTGCTGGTTTCATGTATATGTAACTAATAACAATCCAACTGGTTACACGTATATGTACCTTAATACAACCCAGCTGGTTACATGTATATGTACCTCATTACAACCCTTCTTGTTACATGTTTAAGTACCTCATTACAACCTGGCTGGTTATATGTATATTTACCTCATTTCAACACAGTGTTGTTAACATGTTTATGTACCCAGCACTGGTTACATGTATATGTAATTCATTACAACCCAGCTGGTTACATGTATATGTACCTCATCACAACCCAGCTAGTTACATGTATATTTACCTAATTAGAACCCAACTGGTTACATTTATATGTACCATATTACAACCCAGCTGGTAATATGTATATTAAAATCATTACAACCCAGCTGGTTACATGTATGTGTACTATATTACAACCCAGCTGGTTACATGTATATGTACCTCATTACAATCCATTTGGTTACATGTATATGTACCTCAATACAACCCAGCTTGTAACTTGTATATGTTCTTCACTACAAACCAGCTGGTTACATGTATATGTACCTCATTACAACCCAGCTGGTTAACTGTATATGCATCTCAATACAACCCATTTTGTTACATGTATATGTACCTCATTAGAACCCAGCTGGTTACATGTATATGTACCTCAATACAACCCAGCTGGCAACATGTATATGTACCTCATAACAAACCAGCTGGTTACATGTATATGTACCTCAATACAACCCAGCTGGCAACATGTATATGTACCTCATTACAAACCAGCTGTTTACATGTATATGTAACTCATTTAAAAACCAGCTGATTAACTGTATATGTACCTCATTTAAAAACCAGCTGATAAACTGTATATGTAACTCATTTAAAAACCAGCTGATTAACTGTATATGTTACTCATTTAAAAACCAGCTGATTAACTGTATATGTACTACTGGTACCTCATTACAACCCAGCACTGGTTACACCTATATGTACCTCATTACAACCCAGCACTGGGGACATGTATATGTACCTTTTTACATACCAGCACTGGTTACACATATATGTACCTCATTACAACCTGGCTGGAATTATTTTGTTAGTCAAAGTCAGAGAGTGATCAATCATCTTTAGATAATGTTTTGTGGAATATATCATAAATAGACATAATTTTAAGGTAAATATCTGCTGGAAGCATTCTCAGGCAGAGTAGGACACAAAATCACTTAATTACTAACAGATAATTTAAGACATCTGTACTTTTAGTCTTGCTGGACACATGGTAAGTTTGAAGTATACATACATACATATATATATATAGTCTTATTAACATGAATAAATCAATATTTTATCTGTTTTTCAGCAATCATTGTTATCACTATCTCTTAATCTGGTAGTTTCTTTACTGGTGGCAGAAGTAGTTTGTGCTAAAGAGAATGATGAATTTAAAGCAAAACTGTTAAGTTCTACCATGTTTATGAGTGGATTAACCACACTTCTACAAGTGACTGTAGGAATAAGGTAAGTTTATAATAGACTGTTGTTGTATTGGCTGTTTTTTAGGTTTTAAATGGACTGCCATTTCCTTTGCTATACTTTAAGTTGAAATCAACTTCCATTTAATTTGCTATATTTTGAGTTTATAATGTTTTGCAATGATTTAATGCAAATACTAAAAAGAATGTTGTACCATAGTTGGTATATCTCTTACTAAAGGTAACCAGTTTATCAGGTAACTATTCTGAAGAATGTTGTACTGTAATTGGTACATGTCTCACTAAAGGTTACCAATTTTATCAGGTAACTATACTGGAGAATGCTGTACTATATTTGGTACATCTCTTACTGAAGGTTATTGTTGATCAGGTAAATATACTGGAGAATGCTGCACTGTAATTGGTACATTTATTACTAAAGGTTACCAGTTTATCAGGTAACTGTACTGATGAATGTTGTACTGTTATTGGTACATCTCTTCCTAAAGGTTACCAGTTAATCAGGTAACTATACTATACTATATTTGGTACATCTCTTACTAAGGGTTAGTTGTTGATCAGGTAAATATAATGGAGAATGCTGCACTGTAATTGGTACATTTCTTACTAAAGGTTATAATTTTATCAGGTTACTATACTGGAGAATGCTGCACTGTAATTGGTACATTTCTAACTAAAGGTTACCAATTTCATCAGGTAACTATACTGGAGAATGCTGTACTATATTTGGTACATCTCTTACTAAAGGTTACCAGTTTATCAGGTAACTATTCTGACAAATAATGTACTGTAACAGTTACAGTAATTGGTACATCTCTTAAAAGGTTACCAGTTTATCAGGTAGCTATACTGACAAATGTTGTACTGTAATTGGTTGATGTCTAACTAATGTTGACCAGTTTATCAGATTACTTTACTGCAGAATGTTGTGCTTATATTGGTACATCTCTTACTAAAGGTTACCAGTTTATCAGATAACTATACTGACAAA
>CM056597.1:92500-112973 GCA_029721355.1 Tegillarca granosa | reverse complement strand
TATGTCAAATTGTACATGTCTTACTGTATGTTACCATTTTATCAGGGACTAGTTACTGGAGTAGGTTGTATGATAAATTGTACATGTCTTACTGTAGGTTACCATTTTATCAGGGACCAATTCTGGAGTAGGTTGTATGATAAATTGTACATGTCTTACTGTAGGTTACCATTTTATCAGGGACCAATTCTGGAGTAGGTTGTATGATAAATTGTACATGTCTTACTGTAGGTTACCATTTTATCAGGGACCAATCTGGAGTAGGTTGTATGATAAATTGTACATGTTTACTGTAGGTTACCATTTTATCAGGGACAATTCTGGAGTAGGTTGTATGATAAATTGTACTGTCTTACTGTAGGTTACCATTTTATCAGGGACCAATTTACTGGGTAGGTTGTATGTAAATTGTACATGTCTTACTGTAGGTTACCATTTTATCAGGGATGTTACTGGAGTAGGTTGTATGACAAATTGTACATGTCTTACTGTAGGTTACCATTTTATCAGGGACCAATACTGGAGTAGGTTGTATGACAAATTGTACATGTCTTACTGTAGGTACCATTTTATCAGGGACAATACTGGAGTAGGTTGTATGAAAAATTGTACCTGTAGTCATTATCAGGACATATGAGTGGTTGTATGACAATTGTTGTTGTGGTTACTTTATCAGGACCAATTCTGGAGTAGGTTGTATGATAAATTGTACATGTCTTACTGTAGGTTACCATTTTATCAGGGACCAATACTGGAGTAGGTTGTATGATAAATTGTACTTGTCTTGCTGTAGGTTACCATTTTATCAGGGACCTATACTTGAGTATGTTGCACCATTATTAGTTATGACAACATTTAACAAAGATCAGTGTAATTTTGCTGTTATTAGAAGAACTAATGGTATGTATATTTTCTTGACAGGAGTTAGAAATGTTTCCATTTCTCCGACACTTTCATTAGATTATATTATTATGATGGTATTTCATTTTAATTGCTTCTTAGTTGTTTTACTTGATATTCAATACTTGTAGACAGGGATCACAACTGACCTGAAATGTGTATGTCACACTCAAGAATTTGGTTATGGGCTAGCAAAGTTTTCTTTGACCTAACTTATCGTGACATTTTTTAAAGACCTTGATTGGCCCATTAAATTAATTAATGATTTTTTAAATAAAGCAATTACTTCTGTGTTAATTTTTATGTAAACTTACAGAATAATTTTTATATTTGGAAAAATTGGAACAACAAATTCTTTGAAAAAAGAACAATTTCACCATCTATGTACATCTATTATGATTGCGAAGGCACTATCGGTATCTTTTTTTAGCTCACCTGAGCTGAAAGCTTAGATGAGCTATTGCTATCCATCTTCTTCCGTCGTGCGTTGTCCGTCGGGCATCATGCTGAAACTTTTTACATTTTAATCTTCTCAAAAACCAACGGGCCAAATTTAATGAAACTTGGTAACCATCATGCCTGGGTAAAGCCCTTCCAGATTTGCACAAATGAAGGAGTTATGTCCCCTTGGGGCCCCATAAGGGGGGAAATAGTGAAAAACTTTAAAAATCTTCTCCTCTGAATCTACAAGAGATATACCTGAGAATTTCATTTATAACATCCTTAGGTCATCTATTTTCAGATTTGCACAAATGGTAGCCATTGGGCTCAAAATGGGGAAATTGTAAGGCACTGAGTGTGGAAATTGCTAAAAATTATATATTTGTCACTATATTTTAAAAACTGTTCACTTTTTGTATAGGCATGTATATTAGAATATTGTAGGTATTGACATGATGATCATTTTGATATATGGTTCAAGGTAATATGTTCAAAGGTCAAGGGCATGTATATTAGAATATTGTAGGTATTGACATGAGATCATTTTGATATATGGGTCAAGGTCATGTTTAAAGGTCAAGGTCACAGCAGCAGAAGATGACTTAAATTGCTAATTATCTTGAAAACTATTTACTTTTTGTATAGGCATGTATTTTAGAATATTGTAGGTATTGACATGGTGATCATTTTGATATATGGTTCAAGGTTATATGTTCAAAGGTCAAGGTTATATCAACATAGGAATACTAAAATTATTAATTATCTTGAAAACTGTTAACTTTTTGTATAGGCATGTATATTAGAATATTGTAGGTATTGACATGACAATCATTTTGATACATGGGTCAAGGTCATATGTTAAAAGGTCAAGGTCACAGCTGCAGAAGATGACTTAAATTGCTAATTATCTTGAAAACTATTAACTTTTTGTATAGGCATGTATATTAGAATATTGTAGGTATTGACATGGTGATCATTGTGATATATGGTTCAAGGTTATATATTCAAAGGTCAAGGTCATATCAACATAGGAATACTAAAATTATTAAATATCTTGAAACCTATTGATTTCATGCATAGGCATGTATATTAGAATATTGTAAGTATTAACATGACAATCATATATGGTTCGAGGTCATATATGTTCAAAGGTCCAGGACATAGCTGCATTAGTATACTGAAATTGATTAATGATTTGGAAATAATTCATTGCACTACAGTTACTTCATGCATATTATATAAGCAACTTATAAATGAAATGTGAGTGGATATATTTCTGATTAAGTTTTGATGGAGTTCTTAACTTGAGAAAACTTTTCAAGTTTCTGTACTTAATATATTGTCTATGGCACTTTGCAAACAATATTGGACATATCTTCAGGTGAGCATTAAGGCCCATGGGCCTCTTGTTATAATACTCAAAGCAGGTGTAAAAAGTGCACCTGTTTTTAGCTCACCTGACCCAAAGGTCTTGTGAGCTTATGGCATGGTGTGGCGTGTGTATGTGCATGTGTGTGTGTGTCTGTGTGTTTGTCGTTAACACCTATTTTCGACTTCACCGACCAAAATGCTGGACAGATTTCAATGATGTTTGGTCAGAAGCATGTATGGGCCGGTGCAATTCAGATTTGTTCATGGTGTTCCATGGCTACTAAAATTAGGTCACTGTGACCTAGGGGTGCAAAAATCTTGAAAAATCTTCTCCGAAACCAATGATAGGAGAAAAAATCTGATGTGATATATGGCTTCTCTAGGGTCTTAAGCCTATAGTTTGTTCCTTTTGTGAAATTACTAATAGGTTGAAAATTGGGTTACACTATTTGCATTTAATTTAAAAATTTCGTAACATGGCTTCAAATTGTTATAACTTGACTATTTGAACAGATAATGGCATGGGGTTTTCAGTTTTGACTTTTTCTTGAAATGACCTTGAAAAAAGGGTTAAGGCCAAAGTCAAGGTCATGACCTAATTTGTGATTTATGCAGTCTTAGACAATTTTCTTGCAAATATTAAAAGATATATAAATTGCAAAGGTGAAAACTATAAGCTTTTTGTATAGGCATGTATATAAGAATATTGTAGGTATTGATATGACAATCATTTTGATATATGGTTCAAGGTCAGATGTTGAAAGATCAGGGTCATATCTGTAGAAGAAGACTGAAATTGTTAATTATCTTGAAAACTGAACTTTTTGAATATGCATATATTTTAGAATATTGTAAGTATTGATATGACGGTCATTTTGATATATGGTTCAAGGTCATATGTTCAGAGGTCAAGGTCATAGCTGTAGAACAAGACCGAAATTGTAAATTATCTTAAAAAGCATTAACTTTTTGTACTAGCATGTATATTTAATTTAGAATATTGTAGGTATTGATATTACGACCATTTGGATATAAGGTTCAAGTTCATATGTTCAAAGGTCAAAATCATTATTTGGAAATTATTCATTGTACTATTTAAATCATGCATATAAGCTATTTATAAATGAAATGTGACTAGATATTTCTGATTTATTATTGCCGAATTTCTAAACGTGAGGAATTTTGTAAATGTTTTGCAATTAAGTTCTTTGCAAGTTTTTGGACATTTCCTCAGGTGAGTGTTAAGGCCCATGGGCCTCTTGTTTTCTAATTAATTACTAAGAGTTCTTTAAAATCATCTATATATGTTTTTCAATAAGGAAAATACTTTAAATTGTTGTAAATACTTTTATTTCCAGTTAATAAAACCATGATGTAGGCTTTAGAGTTTCAGTAGTTGATCAGTTTTTGACAGTTTTTCAAAACAAACAAAGTTACCGCTGCCATGACAACCATTTGCTTCCTGATTAACAAGCTAAAACTTATAAAATATTTAAGATATCTAAAAAACCTTGTAACTATGTTAGAATGATATAATTATAACTTTTTAATTTGATGTAAAAAACTGTTTGACTGAAAATTTCCTATATATTACTTAAAAAATCCAACTACTTAATGACCTGCATACAAATATTAAGGTGTTCATGCAGGACATGACCTGTATTTCAGGTTTATTTGTTAGAGAGCCCTGTTGTAGATAGGGTGCTAGCATCACTCAACAGTTACTCAAATCTTCCTTTCTACCAGCTAGGGACTTAATCACCTTTATCAATAATATTTCACTAATGCATTATACTTATTGACAGGACACCAGTATTATGTAACAACTCTGATACCAAATTCTGACATCTACTTGTTAATTAATACATGTGTCCTGTCATCTACATTCTGACATCTACCTGTTTACCAAATGAGGTTCTATTAATACTTTCTTACTTGATACTTCATACTTGTAGACAGGGATCCAGTATCACTTAACAGCTCCATTATAACATCATTGACATCTACCAGTCTACCATTTGAGGGAGATATTACCAATATATCACTGATACAAAACTATACAGATTATTTACAGTTAAATGAAGAAGAAATCATTTTAAATAATTTACGAGCAGTAAGTAATCAAAAACAAATAGTAAATATAATTTTAACATTTTTCTTTCTTCATCTCTTTACTTGTAACAAATTTATCAACTCCTCCAAATCTAACAAGCCAAATTTAATGGAGTTTTGGTGAACAGCTTTCAGATTTGCACATATAAAAAACTAAGGTCCCCTTGGGGTCCCATAAAGGAGAAAATAGTGAAATATTTTCTTAAAATCTCATCTGAACATACAACAGAAGCGTGTTCAAGATACTAGATACTTTCCACTGCACTCGCGAATACAGTTTTTATGTCTATGAATGGGGGCGAGTACTCACATTGAAAGTAATTACGGTAATCATTATCTTCTAGATGTTTTAGAAATAATCTCCCCTAGATTTGGACACTGTCACTTGACTAGAGAGAAAATGTCAAAATATAAGTTAAATTGGGGAACTGTACACAAGTTTTAACTAAATTTAATCACCTTCTAGAAAAATATGATACACTTGCACTGAAATACAAATTGAAATGCATGCTGGTTTCAGAATTTATTTAAACCATTTCTTATAAACTTTGTCTGATGGATGCCATCTTGAATCTAAGGCAAACAACCTTACGATATTGATAGCAGTCGCTAGTGTGCTCGTGCGTACAATCATTCCTGAACGGCTTGAAGTCATCATTCCTGAATGGCTTGAAGTCATCATTCCTGAACGACTTGAAGTCATCATTCCTGAACAGCTTGAAGTCAATGCGCAAGTGTATGTAGTGTATCATGCTTTAAATATTTAATGCATAACATCTAGGAAACAAGGTTTTTAAATTTGCACAAAACATCTCTGTGCCACTCGTAATGAAAAAATATTCTAGATAATTTTCTTCTGTGGTCATGTGAGCTTATGACATGTGTATGTGCATTGTTAACACCTATTTTCAAGTTCTCTGAAAGTACTTGATAGATTTAAATGGTAGTTGGTCAGAAGTATACATGGGCTGCTGCAATTATATGCGATTTTTGCATTTAATTAAAAAAAATTTCATATAATGGCTTCAAATTATTATAACTTGCCTATTTGAACAGATAATGACATGGGGTTTTCACTGGGATCACCCAGTTTTGTCAAACAGCAAAACATAGCACCATCTGACAGTGGGCCAAATTTGACTAAAAAGCAGGACATTTAAATATTCCTGACCAGATTAGTTTTAGTAATACTCACTTTGTGATCTATGGAAGTCAGTAAATAATCTGAAGTTATGATTTACAAAGCTTTAAATAAAATCAATAAAGGTGTAAAAAAAAAAAAAAGTTGTTTTTTTCTGGTTGCTAAAATCTGATGAATACCTGGCAACAGATGTAGAATATCAATTACAGAAGTTGTCCAATGTCTGGTGTGTTTGATTATGCTTGAAACCAGACAATGTAAGATATTCATTAATAAAACTTTATGCAAGATTGTAATATTTTTCTTTTACAGTTCTCACTTAATTTTGTGCACAAAAATATATCTTTTTATTTCATGTACATTTTTGTATTTACAGTAAATTATGAAGATACTTGTCCAAATATGGAGGATATGCTACATAGATTTAACTAGTTTTTTACCGAGTATTTTTTAACTATATGATAATCTATATAGGAGTTGTTGCCCCTGAAATGCTTATTTTTGTTTGTTGATACTAAAATTGTGCATTAGTTTGAAAATTATTAACATTTTGTAAGGGCATGTATGTAAGAGTATTGTAGATATTGTGTTGACAATCATTTTGATATATAGATCCAGGCATTGTAGGAATTTATTTGACAATTATTATTGTGGCATGGCAAAGCATGCGCCCATGCATGCATTTGTGCATCATTGGGCCCTTAAACTTTAATCTTCTCCTCTGAAACTAATTGATCAATTCAAATGAAATTTGGTGTAGAAGGTCCTTAGTTGTTGTTGTAGATTGAATATGCAAATAAGGTCTATTTTTAATCTAAATATTTCAAAATCTTTTTCTCCGAAAGTACATGGCCATTTGAAAGAATATTTAGTGTGGAAGGTGAAGTGGGTGATATAAATTGTATACCATTTCTTAAAATAGCGAAAACCTATAAATGGCATTTATGAGTTCATTTATATGCTGATTTTGTTGAAATTTTAAACAGAGAAAATAGATGCTGGGGATAAATCATGTATAACAGATTTCCCTGTACAATATATGTTTGCGCAATAATTATGTAATATGTAAATAAGGTGTATTTTTAGCCTAAATCTTTGAAAATCTTCTTCTCTGAAAGTACATGGCCAACTGAAAGGAAATTTAATGTGAAAAGCTCTTTGGTTGTGAAGGTTGAAAATTTTATCCCACATGATTCCACAAAATTTAAGATGGCTGCCATTACTATAAAGAGCAAAAATCTATAAATGGCCTTTGTGGGTTTATTTATTTACCAATTTTGTTAATATTTGAAACATAGAAAAAAGATATCTGGGGATAAAACATTGATAACAAGTTTTTCTGTACAATATTTCATTTGCACATTAATTACATGTATATATATATATATATATATATATATATATATATATATATATATAAGTAATATTTAAATAAGGTCTATTTTAGCTTAAATTCCTTGAAATTTGAACCATAGAAAATAGATTTGGAGAGATAAAACATTTGTAATGGGTATTTCTTTACAATTTTTCATTTTGGCAGAAATTACTTAATATACAAAGAAGATGTAGTTTTAGCCTACATCCCTGAAAGTACATAGCCAATTTTAAAGGAAATTTATGATAAATATTTTTTGAAATATTAGAAAATAACTTAAAAGGATATTGCTAGTGAATTTGTCTTAGACTATATTTAAATAATATATTTAAAAAGAAAAAGCCAAAAACAAAATTAAAGGTGTTCCAGGTGAGCAATACAGGCCCTATTTGACCTTGTTATTTACAGGGATTCTTACTTGTTATTTTATGGTGTATTTTTAGTTCCAGGGAAGCTTACTGGTTGTTTCATGATGTATTTATAGTTACAGGGAAGCTAACTGGTTATTTCATAATGTATTTGTAGTTACAGGGAAGCTTACTGGCTGTTTTATGGTGTATTTATAGTTACAGGGAAGCTTACTGGTTATTAGTCCCCTACTGGCGAAAGCCAAAGGGGACTATAGGTTTGCACTCTGTCTGTCCGTTCGTCTGTCCATCCGTCTGTCCGTCCGTCCGTCCATCTATCACACCTCAGTTTTCCACACTTTTTCTCTAAATGCTTTAAGATAATGAACTGATTTTTATACGCCCGTCATATGACGGGACGTATTATGTTACGGTGCTGTCCGTCCGGGCAGGCGGGCGTCCGGGCGGGCGTCTGTTAACAATTTGTATTCCGTTCAATAGAGACCACAAACATTTATGGATTCAAATGAAATTTGGTATACAGCTTTACTATGGTAATACCTTGTGCAAGTTCGAATTACAACTTTTTCAGATTATTTTTGGAGGAGTTATGCCCCTTTTTTAACTTAGAAATTTTTGTATGTATGACCATGTGGTTTCCGATCATCAGAGCCTACAACTATTTATGGATTCAAATGAAATTTGGTATACACATTTACGATGTTATTATCTGGTGCAAGTTCGAATTACAACTTTTTCAGATTATTTTTGGAGGAGTTATGCCCCTTTTTTAACTTAAAACACCTTTTTATCATACTGCACAGATCACGACAACAGTTCAAATTATAATTAAGCTTTATAGATATAAATTATTTCAGGTTGGTTAAAAAAAAGGTTCTCAAACATTTCAGACAAAAAATTTATTTGTTTCCTAAAATCTTCCTGCATGCAATGCTTAACACATGAAAACACTGCCATGACCTAACATTATATTTTAAACTTCTTCCTTCCTGGAAATGAATATGAATTATATAGCAGTCTACCACTATCCATTTAGCAATATATTTTTACATACATATATCCTAGTTGTACTTATACTTCTCAGTAAAGAATGGAACAATCAAGAGGATTAGTGACGAATTCATTCGGAACATCCTCTGGATGTGAAATGAGAAAGGCGACAACTTTCTCCTTTTTAGCAGCATATATTTGCATCTTTGGGACCTTGAAAACTCCTCGATAGATTTTGCTAAAAATTTCTGAGGTTATGGAGTCTAATGCGATCTAGCTATCTAACTTGTTGAAATTTTTGGGAAAATCGGTATCATACTTAATTTTGGGGTCAAACATGCAAAAAATGAATTTTTCCAAAAAACAATTACGTTTAACGCACTCCTGTTCAATAACAGTTCATTGTACAAAAAAGTCGTTCATTGACCGAAAAATGTTTAAGATCTGACGGAAAAGACGGTATTTTTATATTTTTTCTATCTTTTACATAAAATCCACAATAACTGTTTAAAGTCGGCGCTATCATCCAAAAACAATTTAACATACCGTTTTGAATTCGTACCCATATTAAAGTAACCAATTCTTTACCAAATTATTGGTAGGTTTGGCACTTATCCGTTAGGTCTGTGTCAAACTTTTGAGTGGCAAGTTCTGTGGATGAGCTCTACTGATAGAAATCCTCTAGATTGTTCCATTCTTTCCCGCGAAACCCCTAAAGGTGTCGCCACACTAGTAAATAGTACTACTCGATCAATATAACAGGGGCGTATAATGCTACGCTCGGCGGTGCTCTTGTTAGCTCACCTGACCGAAAGGTCATGTGAGCTTATGGCATGGTGCGGCGTGTGTATGTGCATGTGTGCGTGCGTGTGTGCGTGCATTGTTAACACCTGTTTTCGACTTCTCCTCCAAAACTGCGGGGCAGATTTCAATGATACTTTATCAGAAGCATATATGGGCCGGTGCAATTCAGATTTGATCATGGCGTTGCCATGGCTACCAAAACTAGGTCAAGGTGACCTAGGGGTCCAAAAATCTTAAAAAATCTTCTTCTCTAAAACCGATGATGAGAGAAAAAATCTGATGTGATATTTGGCTTCTCACGGGGCTTAAGCCTAAAGTTTGTTCATTTCATGAAATTTGGTCAAAAAATGGGTTACGCGTTTTTGCGTTTAATTTTAAAAATTTCGTAAAATGGCTTCAAATTGTTTTAACTTGACTATTTGAACAGATATTGACATGGGGTTTTCAGTTTTGCCTTTGTCTTGAAATGACCTTTAAAGTAGGGTCAAGGTCACAAATCAAGGTCATGACCTAATTTGTGATTTATGCAGTTTTAGGCAATTTTCTTGCAAATATTAAGAGATTTATGAATTCAAAACATTGTTAAAATGTTCCCCATGACAAAATTGAAAAAAGGTACCAAGTTACGACCAAGTTTCGTAACTATGTGATAATCCATGTATGAGTTGTTGCCCCTGAAATTTTATTTTTGGCTAATGAATACAAAAATTGTGCAATAGCTTGAAAACTTTAAGCTTTTTGTATAGGCATGTATATTAGAATATTGTAGGTATTGAAATAATGATCATTTTGATATATGGTACAAGGTCATATGTTGAAAGGTCAAGGTCACAGCTGCAAAAGAAGACTTAAATTGCTAATTATCTTGAAAACTATTAACTTTTTGTATAGGCATGTATATTAGATTATTGTAGGTATTGCAACAATGATCATTTTAATATATGGTACAAGGTCATATGTTGAAAGGTCAAGGTCACAGCTGCAAAAATAGACTTAAATTGCTAATTATCATAAAAACTATTAACTTTTTGTATAGGCATGTATATTAGAATATTGTAGGTATTGCAACAATGATCATTTTAATATATGGTACAAGGTCATATGTTGAAAGGTCAAGGTCACCGTTGCAAAAGAAGACAAAAATTGCTTATTATCTTGAAAACTATAAACATTTTGTACAAGCATGTTTATTAGAATATTGTACGTATTAGGGTTAGGGTTTAGTCTAACCCTAACCCTAACCCTGTACCATTTTGATATAAGGTTCAAGTTCACATGTTTAAAGGTCAAAATCATGGCTGCATAACCATATGGTTAATGATTTGGAAATTATCTATTGTACTATAGTTAAATGGTGCATATGAGCTATTATAAATGAAATGTGACTAGACATTTCTGATTAATTATTGCAGGATTTTCCAAACCTGAGGAATTTTGTGAACTTTTTGTATTTAAGTTCTTTGTAAGTTTTTGGATATGTCCTCAGGTGAGCGTTAAGGCCCATGGGCCTCTTGTTGTTATATAAGTCTACCATGATGAGTTACAGATCAAGTTAACGTTTCGTTTACATCTGCTAATTTTTACCGAAGTTATGACCCTTTGATCTTTGAAAATTCACAGTAATTTTTATTTTTAGTTTTCCGCACTTTTTTCTACACGCTTTTAGATAATGAACTGATTATTGGTATATGGGTCAACCATGATGAGTTTCAGATCAAGTTCACGTTTCGTTTACATCTGCTAATTTTTACCAGAGTTATGACCCTTTGATCTTTGAAAATTCACAGAAACTTTAGCTTTCCGCACTTTTTTTCTACACGCTTTTAGATAATGAACTGATTTTTGGTATATAAGTTTACCATGATGAGTTACAGATCAAGTTCACGTTTCATTTCAATCTGCTGATTTTTACCGTAGTTATGGCCCTTTGATCTTTGAAAATTCACTGACATTTTAGTTTTTTCCACACTTTTTTTCTACACGCTTGCAGAAATGGAACTAATGCTTTGTATGTGACTCTACCATGATGAATTGCAGATCAAGTTAGCGTTTTATTCTGGTACGCAAATTTTTACATGAGTAATGGCCCTTTGAACTTTAAAAATTCACTGAAATTTCAGTTGTTTGCACTTTTTTTCTAAATGGTTTTAAATAATGAACTGATTTTTGGTATATGAGTCTACCATGATGAGTTACAGATCAAGTTTACGTTTAGTTTCAATCTGCTAATTTTTACCGGAGTTATGGCCCTTTGATCTTTGAAAATTCACAGAAATTTTAGTTTTCCGCACTTTTTT
Source organism: Tegillarca granosa (assembly GCA_029721355.1). Lineage (NCBI taxonomy): Eukaryota > Metazoa > Mollusca > Bivalvia > Arcoida > Arcidae > Tegillarca > Tegillarca granosa. Next base: position 101,174 of record CM056597.1, on the reverse strand, counting down.
CTGCACCCTTGCAGGAATGGAACTAACGTTTTGTATGTGACTCTACCATGATGTGTTACAGATCGAGTTTATGTTTCGTTTCCATCTGCTAATTTTTATGGGAGTCATGACCCTTTGAACTTTAAAAATTCACTGAAATTTCAGTTTTCCGCTCTTTATTCTAAATGCTTTTAGATATTGATCTGATTTTTGGTATATAGGTCTACCATGATGAGTTACAGATCAAGTTTAAGTTTCGTTTCAATCTGCTAATTTTTACCGGAGTTTTGGCCCTTTAATCTTTGAAAATTCACTGAAATTTTAGTTTTCAGCAATTTTTTTCTACACCCTTGCAGTAATGGAACTAATGTTTTGTATGTGACTCTACCATGATGAGTTGCAGATCAAGTTAGCGTTTCATTCTTGTCTGCAAATTTTTACATGAGTTATGGCCCTTTGAACTTTGATATTCACTAAAATTTCAGTTTTTCGCACTTTCTTTCTAAATGGTTTTAGATAATGAAATGATTTTTGGTATATGAGTCTACCATGATCAGTTACAGATTAAGTTTATGTTTCGTTTCAATCTGCTAATTTTTACCGGAGTTATGGCCCTTTGATCTTTGAAAATTCACAGAAATTTTTGTTTTTCCGCACTTTTTTTCTACATGCTTGCAGAAATGGAACTAATGTTTTGTATGTGACTCTACCATGATGAGTTACAGATCAAGTTTTTGTTTCGTTTCCATCTGCCATCTTGAACAACATGTATAATTTATAACTAAAAATCTTTGTACCATATAATATGGTACATTTTACCTAAAACTTTGGGATTAGTGAAATATGCGACCGGTAGGGGACTATGTATTGTTTTGCAATACTCTCAGAATGCTTGTTTCATAATGTATTTATAGTTACAGGGAAGCTTACTGGTTATTTCATAATGTATTTATAGCTACAGGGAAGCTTACTGGTTATTTCATAATGTATTTGTAGTTACAGGGAAGCTTACTGGTTATTTTATGATGTATTTGTAGTTACAGGGAAGCTTACTGGTTATTTCATGATGTATTTGTAGTTACAGGAAAGCTTACTGGTTATTTCATAATGTATTTGTAGTTACAGGGAAGCTTACTGGTTATTTTATGATGTATTTGTAGTTACAGGGAAGCTTACTGGTTATTTTATGATGTATTTGTAGTTACAGGGAAGCTTACTGGTTATTTCATAATGTATTTGTAGTTACAGGGAAGCTTACTGGTAATTTAATGATGTATTTGTAGTTACGGGAAAGCTTACTGGTTATTTCATAATGTATTTGTAGTTACAGGGAAGCTTACTGGTAATTTAATGATGTATTTGTAGTTACAGGAAAGCTTACTGGTTATTTCATAATGTATTTGTAGTTACAGGGAAGCTTACTGGTTATTTTATGATGTATTTGTAGTTACAGGGAAGCTTACTGGTTATTTCATGATGTATTTGTAGTTACAGGGAAGCTTACTGGTTATTTCATAATGTATTTGTAGTTACAGGGAAGCTTACTGGTTATTTATGATGTATTTGTAGTTACAGGGAAGCTTACTGGTTATTTTATGATGTATTTATAGTTACAGGGAAGCTTACTGGTTATTTTATGATGTATTTGTAGTTACAGGGAAGCTTACTGGTTATTTTATGATGTATTTGTAGTTACAGGGAAGCTTACTGGTTATTTTATTATGTATTTGTAGTTACAGGGAAGCTTACTGGTTATTTCATGATGTTTGTAGTTACAGGGAAGCTTACTGGTTATTTAATGATGTATTTGTAGTTACAGGGAAGCTTACTGGTTATTTTATGATGTATTTGTAGTTACAGGGAAGCTTACTGGTTATTTTATGATGTATTTGTAGTTACAAGGAAGCTTACTGGTTATTTTATGATGTATTTGTAGTTACAAGGAAGCTTACTGGTTATTTTATGATGTATTTGTAGTTACAAGGAAGCTTACTGGCAGCAGGCTTTATACACATGATGTTTGGACTTACTGGTCTAGTTGGACTTTTAGTAAAAATTGTAGGACCTATCACAGTTGTACCATCTATCTTACTTATAGGGATCAACTTAACTAAGACTGTTACCAGATTTAGCCAGGTCCACTGGGGTATTTCTTTGACGTAAGTGATATTTGACTTTTATTGTATAAAATATAAGTAGCTAAATAGCTATAAATATGTTATAACTCAAAAATTAAAATTAAACAAATTGGAATTTTTAATAAGCAACTTTGAATATATCTGAAAATGTAAATTTGAAAAAAAAAGAATTAATGCTTGTCAACCTAAATCTGTATATATCTTTATACATGTGTTACAGATATAGGTAACAATCAAAACACTGTACAGTAAAACCTGTCCATAAAAACCACTTGAGGGACTAGCTAAAGGTGGCCTTTCTTGACAGGTGATCTTTGTAGACAGGGGCAATAGTCTGAGGACCAGTTATATACCTTGATTTGAATAAGGCTTATATAACTTCTCCAGTTTTACAGTTATAAAATGAATACACAATTCACCAATATAAATATGTAGTTATTAAAATAACAATTGCCATTTTATTTAAATATTTTAGGGACTTTTAAAATCCAAGAAAAATTATAATTTTTTTAGCTCACCTGACCAAAAGGTCAGGTGAGCTTATGGCATGGCGCAGCTTGTGTATGTGCATGTGTGCATGCGTGCGTGCATCGTTAACACCTATTTTTGACTTCTCCTCCAAAACTGCTGGACAGATTTCAATGATACTTAGTCAAAAGCATATATGGGCCAGTGCAATTCAGATTTGATCATGGCGTTGCCATGGCTACCAAAACTAGGTCAGGGTGACCTAAGGGTCCAAAAATCTTAAAAAATCTTCTTCTCCGAAAGTAATGATGGGAGAAAAAATCTGATGTCATATTTGGCTTTTCTAGGGTCTTAAGCCTATAATTTGTTCATTCCGTGAAATTTTGTCGAAAAATGGGTTACGTGTTTTTGCGTTTAATTTAAAAAATTTCGTAAAATGGCTTCAAATTGTTATAACTTCACTATTTGAACAGATAATGACATGAGGTTTTCAGTTTTGACTTTTTCTTGAAATGACCTTTAAATAAGGGTCAAGGTCACAAATCAAGGTCATGACCTAATTTGTGATTTATGCAGTTTTATGCAATTTTCTTGCAAATATTAAGAGAAATAAGAAATCAAAACATTGAAAAAATGTTCAGCATGACAAAATTTAAAAAGGTACCAAGTTTATGATATATATATGACAATACATGTAGGAGTTGTTGCCCCTGAAATGTTATTTTTGGCTTATTGATACTAAAATTGCTAATTATCTTGAAAATTGTTAACTTTTTGTATAGGCATGTATATTAGAATATTGTAGGTATTGATATGACAATGATCATTTTGATATATGGTTCAAGGTCATATGTTGAAAGGTCAAGGTCACAGCTGCAAAGAAGACTTAAATTGCTAATTATCTTGAAAACTGTTAACTTTTTGTATAGGCATGTATATTAGAATATTGTAGGTATTGTGACAATGATCATTTTGATATATTGTTCAAGGTCATATGTTCAAAGGTCAAGGTCACAGCTGCAAAGAAGACTTAAATTGCTAATTATCTTGAAAACTGTTAACTTTTTGTATAGGCATGTATATTAGAATATTGTAGGTATTAACATGACAATCATTTTGATATATGGTTCAAGGTCATATGTACAAAGGTCAAGGTCACAGCTGTAAAAGAAGACAAAAATTGCTTATTATCTTGAAAACTATTAACTTTTTGTTTAGGCATGTATATTAAAATATTGTAGGTATTGATATGATGATCATTTTGATATATGGTTCAAGGTCATGTGTTCAAAGGTCAAGGTCACAGCTGCAAAAGAAGACTTAAATTGCTTATTATCGTGAAAACTATTAACTTTTTGTATAGGCATGTATGTTAGAATATTGTAGGTATTGACATGGCGATCATATATGGTTCAAGGGTCAGGGACATAGTTGCATAAGTATACCGAAATTTGTGAATGATTTGGAAATTATTCATTGCATTACAGTTACTTCATGCATATTATATAAGCTAATTATAAATGAAATGTGAGTGGATATATTTCTGATTAAGTTTTGTGGGAGTTCTTAACTTGAGAAAACTTGTAAAGTTTCTGTACCTAATATATTTTGTTTTTTGTGCTTTGCAAACAATTTTGGACATATACTCAGGTCTGCGTTAAAGCCCATGGGCCTCTTGTTTCATTACTTGAAAATAATTCTCTATGCATTCATTTATCTTTTTCAAAATATTTCTGACATATCCAGTTTAAGAAGTGAGCTTCAAAAAGCCCTTATTGGCATTTGTACCATTTTTACACTACCTAAATCCCTAGGCAAATAATCTGCATCTCCCATTTCTAGAAATTGCCCTGACAACTTCAGTTTTAGAAGGATTGCCAATAAGGGGGGATTTTTGTTTATATAAATAAAAAAAGAAGTGGACAACTTATACATAAAAAATAATTATGATTGACAAGAAAAATACTTATATTTAAAGAAACAAGATAATTATCCCTTTACTCATTGGCTGAAGGTGTGATGTAGGGTTTTATGAGAAAAATTTACATCCACTGAAAGATTTGACAACTGCATCAATGAGACAATTGTCAATTAGCAGTAAAATTTTTTGCTTCTCTTTTGTATATTTCCTGTCAATTTCATGAAATCATTCCATAGATATATTGCTTAAGTTATCCATGCACATTTATTGTATTTGTATGTGACAGGAAAACTTTTTATTTCTTTAAAACATGTAGATAATTTGAATTTACTGAATAAAAGTAGTTTTAAATTTTCAAATCTATTCATGTTACTTCACAACAGTAAAATTTCTTTGCTGTACATATATTTCCACCATGGTATTTTTCACTTTGGAGATGTAGTGAGTTATTTGGTTCACACTTAAAAAACAACCATGTCTTGTCTGCTTTAACTATATTTTTGGGTTCAAAAAAAAGAAAGAACATTGGAAAGATTGTTCAATTTCTAGTCATCAACAGTTAAGGTGTTCACACTTGCACTCTTGCATGCATACACCCAATTTATGCACAATATCTCTATGAATCATCTGATATTCCTGGCTAGTTCTGTAGCAAAGTGATCAGCTTTATCCATAATAATTTGACCAGAAATGGGAACATTTTTATCCAGTGCACCTAAAAACCATTTATATTATGCATTATTGATGTCTTCATGCAATCCTAAGAGACAAGGCTTTTGTTTTGGAAAGATCACCAGATTCACAGGCAAAAAGATTGTACATTTCTTTCTTTTTCAAAATTACCAAAAGTGTACTGGAATTAATTCCAAAATTTCTAGAAATTTCTGTTATATTAGTTTTTTTAACTGCCTGTAAAATTTTAATTTTTTAGTCTGTTAGTTGTTTCCTGTATGTTGGAGTAGCCATAGGATGAGCTATTGCTATCCATCTTCATCTTTTGTGTGTTGTGTTTTGTGTGTCATGCGTCATGCATAAAATTTTAACATTTAAATCTTCTACTCCAAATCCAAAACCACTTGTCCAAATTGAATGAAACTTGGTAACCATCATGCCTGGGTCCAAATTGAATGAAACTTGGTAACCATCATGCCTGGGTGAAGGCCTTTCAGATTTGCACAATTAAGGAAGTTATTTCATTTTGGGCTCCATAAAGGGGGGGGGGGTGAAATAGTGAAAAACTTAAAATCTTCTCCTCTGAAAAGAGATGTCTTAAGGAGAAGTGTAGAAGTGTTAAGCTGTTTTGTCATACTTAAATTATGTACATATATTTCAGAACTTTCACAGTGGCTATTATATTGTCTTTATACTTGGCTAAACATAAAATGCCAATTCCAATATGGACAAGAAAGAAGAAATTCCATGTTATTTGGTATCCTTTACACCAGGTCTTTGCTGTAAGTATAAAAATAATTTTGATCATTTTTAAACAGGAAAATTTCAGTGATGATAATTCTGATGACAGTACAACTAAAAACAGTTTTTGTCGAGCCTGGCATTAACATAAGGGGAGACTTAGGTGTTACTTTTCCGGTGTCATAGGCGACAGTGGCAGCGGTGTGTCAAAAAGTAAAAGTTTATGTTAAAGTTCATATCTCTCAAATTGATACTGTTATCACATTAAAATTTGCAACACAGTTTAATCATGCTGTTTAATTATGATTACATGAGTATGCGGGCTAAAAACAGTTTTTGTGTCGCCTGACTAGGCAACATATAGGGATTACTTTCGTAGGCTGCGTCGGCGCTGTCGGCGTCTGCAGCGTCCGGATTTTCTTGTCCAGAGTATAACATTGGTGTTGTATGTTCAAATGACTCTAAACTTGGTGTGCATGTTTCTGGCAATGACTCGAAGTGCAGTGCACAAGAACCGCAACTCTATCTTTTTCTGTTTTTGAATTATTTCCCTTTGATTGATTTTTATAGAGCATTTCTTGTCTGGAGCATAACTTTGGTGTAGTATGTTCAAATGACTCCAAACTTGATGTACATGTTTCTGGCAATGACTGGAAGTGCAGTGCACAAGAACCACAACTCTATCTTGTTCCGTTTTTGAATTATTCCCCTTGATTGACTTTTATAGAGGATTTCTTGTCCGGAGCATGACTTTGTCAACTACAGTCACTGCACTTAATGTCATTGCCAGAAACATGCATACCTGTCCTGATCCAGTTATCCCCCTAGGTAGACTGGGTCCAAGAACATAATTACAACCGTATGCAGGGAATACGACATATGATATCAGTTTTATGTTTTGCTGACAAAGTGATTATAGCAGAACTTAATTAACCTATACATTTTATATTGTTAACTTCAGTTTGACATTTATTAATCACTTCTATATTAAAAACACCTTATCACACTTGGATGCCTGAGTAAATGAAAGGTGTGATTTGATACAATGGCTGCTTACAACAATAGGTGAGACAATACCTCTCACCATCGAGTCCTAGATCAGTTGATTATTGGCTTTTGGGACCCTGCAAATTTGTTTGCAAAATCGAATACTTCTCAAAATAGGACCTCCAAAAATTGAGACCTTTTTCATATAGAGTTAAGAACAAATATTGTTGGGACCTGAAAAATACCTCTCAAAACTGAATCCCTCAAAATTTGGACCCGACTGTACTATGCAGTGTCAGGCGACACATCTGTTTCAAAGAAACATATCTAGTTAAATTTGGTATTGTCTCCAAATCTTTTGCTGTATGTAAGTTTCACCTGGATGGTTGTCTGGTACGTTTTTAAAACAAAAATCCAAATGCCTAAATTGACAAATTTATTTACATATAGTTACAGGTATATACAACATAATCATATAATATTAAGATACCTCCCTCAACATCTGACATATATGTATATTTGTAAAAATAATGAACACTCCTGTTCAATGATGATTACTACTGTAAGTATTGTAATGGGGATCTACAATGAAAATATAAAATTAAAAATATGAGAATTACACAATTAATCAAGTTTTATCTACAAAGTTTTATTTCATAAAAAACTTCAATGCAATAAAAAATAAATTGTAAAAATAAATATAAAACTTGATTTATAGGATTATTTTATTTACCAAAAATTTATAAAATAAGCCATTCATATGTACATACCTCTGAATCCACTCCCCTACAACACTGCATTTACCATTACTGGACAAAACACATTTCATATGAAATACACCTTAATTACCTTAATTAACCTCAGCAGACATGAGCTACCTGATTGCAGAGGCAACTGGTAACCTATGTCCTTGTGCTTCCTGGATTATAATGTGTCTATTGCAATGCCACTCCCTGCCTAGGATCAAATCCTGCTTAGGTAGTTCTAGAGTTAAAAAATTTACCAATTTGCTTGCTGAAGGTAGGTGATTTTCTTTGGGTACTCTTGTTTTCCCCTCCATCCTAGGATTTACCCTCCCCCCCTCCTTCCCCCATAAGTGAAAGAATCTTGTTAGGGACATTAAACACCATGATACTACTTTTTCAATCTTAGAAAATAGAAAACATAAAGTTAAACCTTTTCTTTTTCAAAGAAACATAAAATGTAGTTTGTCTATCAAGTTAAAATTCTTTACTGTTCATATGCAATCAAAAAGTCTTTACAGGGAAAAAATTGAATGTAAGATCTGCATAAAATATTGTATACAGATGTTCAGAGTAGATTATAAATAATGGTTTCTCTCTATTAAATGAGATTTTCACCTAGGTTGTCTTTTTATTACCTTATCTGTTTTTTTACTTTTGAAATCTGTTTAGGTGAATCTTGATAAAACAGAAGCAATTAGGATTGGCTCATGTACAAGTACAAAATAAATCACTTTACACATTAGGAATCCGTTTTGTGACAATGAAACTAAAATGTCTGATAAAGTCTAAATTCAAGATTAAAAGATTGAAAAACTACTCTAAACCCTTGGGAAATGCATGATCTCACTATAATAGGGAAATACCAATAGTTTTTTAACCAGGTTTTCGTAGAAACCTGGTTCTTAGATTACCGAATGTCGGTGGGAGGGCATCAAAAAATGGTTTCCGAATGATAACTTGAAAAGTAAATGACATTGTTGAAAGAAGTTTGGCACATACATGTATTGTGATAAGATCATGGT